>JAJOZX010014436.1:0-71288 GCA_023014485.1 Bathynomus jamesi | reverse complement strand
AAATAAATAGTATAACATAATATAAAAGAAAAGAAAAAATAGGACTAAAATAAAAATACGATAATAAAAGTATTAATATGATGTTAAGTTGAGCTATAAACAGATATTTTCTTACATGGAACACAAATATTTATAAGACATATGGTAGGAATTGATGTATAGCTTGACAAATAGATTGTCTGAGTTTTGAATCCCTTGCATTAGACTGTATTGAGCACGTCTTGTTATCTCTGAGAGGCTCGAGATCTTGCGGTTAGCGAACATTTGCGAAGCGAGCATCTTGGAGGTAACTTATGCAGCAGTCTGAAAGATCTGTTATGAAGCAAATTTAGAATTCTGCTAGAACCGTTTTATAATTAACCCAAATTTCTGCCCATAAATATCAATGTATAAATAAGAAAGTGTCCTTAGCTTCGTTTGCACAGAATTTGAAGATTTTTTATAATCAGGTTTGCTTTAGCATAGAAACTTTGATATTGTTTGCTTATGTTTGAGTCGTCACTCAGGAGATAGTGATAATTTGATCCAGATACTTGCTTTCTTTCCTGCTTTTTTCTGTTTAAGGTGCTTCAACCCTGCTGGATTATTGACACCATTTTTTTTTTTTTTTTTTTTTGACTCCCCGAAGGAAGGTTGCAAAATTAAGAAAATTCTTATACTTGCTCTAATGGTTCATATTTCATTTTAAAAATAATATAAAGTGATTGACTTGGGTTTTTGGATGGCATTTCTGAAGGGCTTATCAATGCCATATCATCAGTATGACTAAGTTATTTATCCTCATGGTATCTATCCTACTCTTACCTCATTAAGAGAAGTAATTAATCCATCAATATACCCTAATGGGTATTTGATGGATTATCAGGCTTCTTGCTCTCTCTTCTGCTGTTTAATAACAGCAAGAGAGAGCAAGAAGCCTTGTCAAACTCCACATAAACAACCAAAACACTCGGACAATACATTACCACATCTAGCCGTAAAACTTTGCTGAGTGTACCAAAATTTCATTATATTTTACATACATGGATATATATACTGTGTGTATATATATGTTCAAGATCGACCTGTGTTTGACTTCTGTGCAGCATCCAGCATTATTTAGGGATTTTTAAGGTGCCCATTCATCTACCAACCAAGAAAAGATGAGTAGCTGGGTGAGCTGCGTGCAGCCTGCCCACAACGGGATCGAACCCTGGCTGATGGCTTCGTAGCCAGCGACGATAACCACTAAACCAGTGAACATGCATTTTGTGAAAGATTACCTAAATATGGTATTTTAACCTGATTGATAAAAGCTTTTATGCCCACCAAATCTGGTTGCGTAAATAAGAAATTAAAAGACCATTAACCACTTGTCAATGTGGGTAAAAATTTAGCTACAAGAAAAGTTTTGTTGGTTTATTAATATTGTAAATAATTATTATTCACATGTTTACAAATTGCGCACACGCATCTCCAGGTGCGTTCATCGAGAGCTGGATTGTGGACTATAACTTACATTGTCGAAATACTTCTGGGAAAGTGTGGGATGACGCCCTCTGTTTGGTTTTAGAGTAAATGCATTGTAATTTGAAAGTTATTTCCAATTTTGTTTCATACAAAACGAGATTCATTCCTATGGAAGAATTCTGATTGGCTTATTTCAGATAATTTAATTCTGGTGATAAAACGGGTCGGTCCCTTATTTGCTCTTTACCCTTTGGCGTTTCAACATGCTTGGAGTTCAATATGAGCTAGGCGAAGTGGGTAGTTAAGGATTAACCTGAAAGTAGGAGTATAAAGGATCCTTCTAAGGGTTAGGAATAATCGTCTACATCTCTAGAGATTTCCTAACATATTTGACTTTTTTTGCGCTGATCATTTGTGACTTTGATATACTCTATCGTAAATAAATGGGTTAAGGAGTGTGCTGACCTTATAACAGGCTGAAGTCGATTATTTATGTGTGCGACGGATATCGGTAAACAGTTAGCTCACTGAAATTACTTAATATTTATCACTACTTTTACTTTTAACACAGTTAGGTCGACCAGCCATGAGTGGATCCTAGGGTCTTTGTTGGTCTGAAACATTATAACTTTTCAGCTTTTCAGTTATTTATGCGTTCTAGTTTAGCAGCCGTTTCATGGTCATTACTCCTGTAGTTTTTATTGTTCTGTGATGATCTGCGACATAACGGTTGGAAATACAGTAATGTAAAATCTGCTTTAACTTATTCAGTAGGGAACTTTCGCAAGAAATTATAGCTCAGTTTGAGAAGTTAAAAATGATAGGTCCACTCGTGTCAGATTTAACAGCTCTACAACTATTGTATAGCTTTTGCATATGGCACTCGCAATTATTTAGTGAAATGAGGATATTGCTGTTCTTATCTCAAATAATATACCCAAAACTATGCTAATTATCATTACGATAGTTAGTATTAACTACTACTAACAAAAAATTATAATTACAGATATTTTTAACATAAAAAATGAATGCGAGAGCGTAATACAAACCCTTTTTATTGAGCGTAATAAAATTTTAAAAAGAAATTCGAATACAAACTTTTTAACTATTGAAATTAAAGCAAAAATTAAAAAAAAATTAATTTTATGTGAAAGGGAACTAATTAATTTTTTCTCTCTCTTCAGATGTAAGTTTTTTTACCTGTTTTTTTTTTTTTTTATTTTCCTCATTTCTTTTACAAACGTTCTTTAATGGCGAACTAAATTTCATTTCTAATTTTCTTTCTTAAATTTTTGTTTTTTTTTCTTAAAATTTTTATTTTTTGGAATGAGAGAAATCGGTGCCTTATAAAGCAAATGAAGCGAAAATATCGAAAAATACCTCACTTCCATTTTTTGAAACTCGAAAATTTTTTACTTCTCTCTTTTTTTAATAATAATAATAATAATATAATGATAATAAAATAATAATAATAATAATGATAATAATAATAATAAAAATATAACATTACTGCTGAAGAAATAACGTACCTAATTTCTACAGGTATATAAAATATTAATTACTTATTTTTTTTATATATTTTTCATGTTTAATTTAACTCGCATTGAGGAGAGCTTCGTATCTGGTACGAAATGAATGTAAATTGTCTCTCGTTTGACTTATTCACACGTAAAAACTAATTCATAGATTTTTATTGGAAGTGAAATCGTCGTTTGATTGAGAAAATCTATTTTGTAAATTTATACACAATTCCTTCGTTCGAATCTCGTGTTTGGGGCTTCGAATAGGACAAAGATAGATTAATAAACATTTATAAAATGAGCTACGATACGTCAGGATTTATTTATTTAATTATATTGAATGTAAGTCATTTATTATAAGCGTAAACGAATCTATTTAACGTAAAATGAGCTTAAACGTTTTTATTTACTTATCTTTCAGGCAAAGATGTTTTCAATAATGTTATTAAGTACAGTTAATTCTTATTAAATATAATTTAATTAATTTTAGTTATAGATTGACGGCAATAGCTTACTAAATCTACCAAAAAGGAAAAAAATCCGTTCAAAAGAAAATAATCTTAATATGGTTGGTTTTTTCCTAAAACTCACACACACACAACACACACACCACACACACACACACCACACACAGATGAGTGTCACAAAAATGTAACGACACTCTTTACACAACTCCATAAATGTTACATACCATAATTTAATATTACATAAAATATTCGAAAAGTACAGGGTGTTCTAAAATTACTTCGTAAACTTTTATATGAACGGAATATCTTAACAAAAATCATACGATATTTAACAAATTTATTTCAAATACAGCAACATAAGAGAAGCAACAAATTGTTTTATTTTAAATGTTCAAATTGTGTTCCTTCAACCTGAACACATTGTTCACACGTCCCACTACTGATAGACAGACATATAAAAATTTACTAGATATTTTAGAACACCCTTTATATAGAACTTACATATGATAATAATAATGATAATAAGCTTTATTGGCAGGATATAAAACCCATAAAATAGTACAATAGCGTTGAAGGTAATAAACGCTAAGATAAACCAAACAATAAAATACATTTTAAAAACTAAAAATTTTGATTAAAAGAGAAATAAAATAAAATACGTAATAAAACAAGTAATAATAAAACTTTCCAAATTAAGACTACCAAAAAAAAAAAAAAAAAAAAAAAAAAAACTGTTTATGATAATGATAATGGTAATGTTTATTGGCAGGAGTTAAATCCCATAAAAGAAAGTACAGAATCCATTAAGGTAATCAACGATACTGCTAATTAATTAATCAACGATACAGCTAATTAATTATTAAATAATAAATTAAAAACCAAAACCAAAAAAGGACTAAGGTAATAAGAAATATCAATAATACACGTAAGAAACGAGAAATAATAAAATTAGTAATACATAAAAGTATATAGTAAACAATAAAATATAAGAACACGTGATGGAAGCGCTATTGCAGGAGTTAGGTGGAGCTATAGAAGACAACACTTTCATACGAAAGAGATCCACAGACAAGAGACATTAAGCAGGACTGATGCGTAAGCTTAGCCAATTGGATTGTCTGACAATTATATATATATATATTTGTGGGTTCAGCTCTTACCGTGTAGAATTTACGTGCAGCTGTTAAATTCTACGAGGTGAAACTGTGAAATTGGAAAGGATCAACTGGTGGCGAATAATGGATTGGGAAATCAATGAAAAACCTTTTGTTCTCGATCCGATCTCTGTCATTGTTTCGGAAACCGAATCTTTCGAAAGTCCGACGCGAGCTCGTATTACGCCTGAATGCTTTACTGATTCTAACACCGATGACGATAAAGTTTGTGCCTCAGAAAAATATTGTGGTTTTCTTAAGAAACGAGAGTTTATAATAGGAATTTAAATTCAGTTTATAGGATTTACCCTTTTCACGCTTACTTCTGACTCATATTGGTTTGGTTTTCTTAATTGTAACGCTACACACTGTACCAAATTATGAATAAAACATATACTGTATATATATATATATATATATATATATATATATATATATATATATATCACCCCTTCAAATGTTGCCTGCGATGATTCCTCATTTCATGAAGGTCAAGCTTGTTGCCCCTCCTCTTTATATATATATATATATATATATATATATATATATATATATTATATATATATAATGCACACCCACAAGGACATAAATGCGATTTCAAGGTCTTTCGTGTATTCAACAATGGACTCTATTCTCTGACGAGGTGTACTACTATTGAATACGCGAAAAACTTTTGAATAGTTTTTCATTTTTTCTTGTATGTATGGATATATATAGTACCTATATGTAATAAAAATAACATTAAATATATGAAAATAAAACCCACTCTAATAGACAGAGTTTATTTCCACGACAGTTTCGACGCCCACTGCATCCTCCTCGGGTGGATACAGAAACACGAATGAACAAAACAAGAGGGAAAAACAGTCCAGGGACCGACCGTTAAGAAATTCGCACCTAGGTTAGATCCTATTCTCCGACACCGGAAGGGCATTTTTCATTAAGTACATTCGCGCAAATTTTTAAAACTATCTTCCTGTTCTAAACATACAGATTCTATTATTTTTTTTACATAATTATTACATTTATTATTAAATTTATTACATTTAATATTGCATAATTATTTATTATACAGAAATTATAAATTTATTATTACATTGGTTATTACATTATTGTTTATTATACAGAACTTATAACCGAAAAACGAATGAAAAAGCCGATTAGGAAACAATCGGAGAATGGGATCTAACCTAGGTGCGAATTTCTTAACGGTCGGTCCCTGGACTGTTTTTCCCCTCTTGTTTTGGTTCATTCGTGTTTCTGTATCCACCCGAGGAGGATGCCAGTGGCGTCGAAACTGTCGTGGAAATAAACTCTGTCTATTAGAGTGGGTTTTTATTTTCATATTTTGACCTTCACGTAGAAAAAAGTGAAGTTTTTTGCATTTAACATTAAATATGTTGGAAGAAATTCCTACCTTATCAAAGTACGATACTTTGGATACTATTTTAGCAAAGCCCAATTCGAAATTCTACGTCTAAAAATGATAAGGAATGGAATATTGGTTTTTAGATAACATTGGGAACCCCTAGTTTCTCACACAGAGCCGTGTTGGTGATGTGGGAAGAGGGAAGAGGTGAACCCCAAAAATCAAGTGAGCCCGAGCATTAAGAGAGTACAAAGTGGCCAGCACTACTCTAACCGTGCTGGAGGTAAGAATCGAACTCGGGTCTTCGTAGCCTAAGTTCAATCCGCAACTAACCGAGCCATTATTAAGCTCTAAATACTTAACAATTTTACATCAGAGGTTATAGTAATAATAATAATTATTATAATGAGCTAAAAATACTTGATGGGTTTCAGAGAGAGAGAGACAAAAAATTGGAAATTTCGAATGGTGATACAATTTATTAAGACCTTACGAGTATTTCATAAATTACTAATAATATGAATTAAAATAAAATTCAATTAAAAAGGTGTACGCCACCGCAAAGTGGAGTACTTTTTCATTCCTGTTTTAAATAAATTGAACCACTTCAGACGAAGGTGCGATTCCTTTGCGCCAATTAATGTGTGCAGTTATTGGGACATTTTCTCTTACTTTTTACAAGTTTGAAAAAAAAAATCCTTCTTTTCAGCACGTTTTAAAGTAAACTTCTTCAAACATTTGTTGCAACGAAAAGGGAAATGCAACACCTTTCCGAATGCTTTCAACTATTGGTTTAGGAATGGCATTCCTTTTCATATATATATATATACATATATATATATATATATATATATATATATATATAATATATACACACATTTCAACTGCAAAGAACACGCAGTATAAATAACGTAAAGAACGACGCTTGTATAGGAGAACATTCCGCGCAAGATGAGAAGAGAGAACGAACAAATGAAAA
This sequence comes from Bathynomus jamesi, assembly GCA_023014485.1. Taxonomy (NCBI): domain Eukaryota; kingdom Metazoa; phylum Arthropoda; class Malacostraca; order Isopoda; family Cirolanidae; genus Bathynomus; species Bathynomus jamesi. The sequence continues at coordinate 64,350 of JAJOZX010014436.1, read as the reverse complement.
AATGAGGTAACCACCCGGGAATCGAACCCGGGATCTTCCGATTGCCGGTCAGATCGGAAGATCCCGGGCTCGATTCCCGGGTGGTTACCTCATTTTTTCATTTGTTCGTTCTCTCTTCTCATCTTGCGCGGCATGCTCTCCTATACAAGCGTCGTTCTTTACGATATATATATATATATATCACTTTTAGCTCTCGAACGAGGAATGCAATATTCGAAATTTGTGGTTAATTACTAAACTCTGGATCATCTTATAAAAATTTGCAAATCCTCTTCACAGAACCCTGACATTAATTTAATGTTACTAAAACTAAATTTATGTAGTTCCATCCTAAAAGTTCAAACCAAACAGCTAATATTACTTTCAAGTTCAGAGACGAACCAATTGAGAAGATATAAGAATTTAAGTGTGTGGGTCAAACTATCACCAGCTCCTTGAGTGACGACTCAGACATAAGGAATTAATATCGGAGTTACTGCTGCTATAAGGCAAACAAGATTATAAGTACAAGTACATGATTCTGTACAAACGAAGTTGAACAAACTCTTTTTCGTACTTTCTGCACTAATATTTATGAGCAGCAACTCTGAGTTAATTATAAAAAAAGTTCCTGCAGAACCCTCAATTTGCTTTACAATAGTTTCTATAGACTGCTCCATAAGTTACGTCCAAGATGTTCAGCTTTTCAAATGTTCGCTAACCGCAATTTTCCGAGCCTCCCTGAGGTAACAAGACGTGCTCAATACATTCTAATGCGAAGAATTAAAAACTAAGACAATCCAATTGTCCAAGCCATTTATCAGTCTTGTTTTATGTCTTCTAGACTGTGAACCTCTTGGTATGAAAGTGTTTACCTATAGCTCCACTTAACTCCCTCATTAACCATCCTATTACATATACTTTTTATTTTTATGAAGTTGTTATTACTAATTTCATTATTTCTCGTTTCTTTACGTGTATTAGTGCTATTTCTTTATTACCGTAGTCCTTTCTTGTTTTTTAAGTTTATTATTTAATCCTTTAACGCCGGAATTGTTTGTAGGGTTAAGTTATGAATCAGTGTATTTGAAACGTTATCTATATGTAGCTTCGTCCTTTTAGGGTTAATTAGCTGTATCGTTGGTTACCTTAATGGATACTGTACCTTTTTTTTAAGTGGGGGATCTGTCTTGCTATTAAACATTATTATTGTCATTATCATTATCATCATTATCATCACCATATCTACAGTATGTTGGTATTGTCATAATTTTTAGTTTTTTAGATTTATTATTGTTTGATTTATCTTATCGTTTATTACCTTCAACAATATTATACTATTTTATGGGATTTATATCCTGCCAATAAAGCTGTTCATTATTATTATCATTATATATATACACCTGGTAGGAGTTTTGTCCGTCGATCTTTCATCGCACGGAGGCGGAGGTCATGCTCATGGCTATATATATATATACTATATATATATATGCTACAACTGAGAATGGTGTAACACATATATATATATATATATATATATACACAGTAAGTCCCAGTAATCCGACCCCACGGTATTCCAACGCTCCCTTATTCCGACTCTAGACTGCCACATTGCCCCGGGCTAATACAACTTTGCCTTATTCCGACGCCAATTCTCCAAAAACATAAATTTTAGGAATAATAACAATAAAAACAAAACAATTAACTAGAAAAACTGCATATTTTCAAAATAGTAAATATAAGCTATTATACAGGGTGTCCCAGAATTAACTATCTATTTCAATGAAATCGGACAAATTTAATAAAAACTGACATAATTTTGTGTTTATTACTAAATTATGATACAAAAACAAATAGATTTATAAATCATAAGTCAAAACTTTATTGAGAAGTTTCAACATGTGCACCGTCTGTATCTCTGCAAATTTCAAATCTATCCTCAGCGCTGCGAAACACATTTTGAAGCATTTCAGGTGTTATCTCCCGCACTGCCAACTGGATGCGTTCTTTAAGTTCAGCTAAACTATTGATCCTTTGGCGATAAACCTTTGTTTTTATGAAACCCCATGCAAAGAAATCCAGGGGTGTCAAATCCGGAGAACGCGGAGGCCAAGGTCGAGGTCCTCCACGTCCAATCCACCGATTCGGAAGGCGTCTGTTGAGGTATTCTCGAACAATTAGAGCATAATGACATGGTGCTCCATCTTGTTGAAACACAACATTATCAAGAATGCCATCATCAAGAAGCTGTGGTTCGAGAAACTGCTGAAGCATATCAAGGTAGACGGTACCTGTTACAGTTGCCTCCGCAAAGAAGAATGGGCCATAAATTTTGGATTTGGTCATTCCAAGCCACACGTTAACTTTTGGAGAGTCTCTTTGCCATTCTAAAAATAAAACTATGAAAACTATGAAAAAATTATGAAAATAAAATTATGAAAAAAATTTAGAAATTTATACATTTTTAACACATATTAAACATGATAAACATAAATAAAAGTGTGTTTTTAAAAAATTTGTCCGATTTCATTGAAATAGATAGTTAATTCTGGGACACCCTGTACATATAGTGAAATTATTGAAATGTGAACTTTTCTTCATAGCTTAGATTATGCCGACACCTTTATCGTTGCACAACCGACTGCACGGATTATATCTGGTGAGTTGTTTGCGTTTACGTGTACTCTACTTATTTTATAAGTTTTTCTATTATAATAGTAATAATTATAATAGTATTTTGCGCCAAATAGGAATTGACAACCCTCATTTCATTTCGTCAACACATCATTTCGTTCAAATAAACAAAGTAGTATTTTCTCAGATATTATGAAGGAAACTAATTGACAAATCATTATGTAATTGACAAATGACGCGTTAAATAATAATGAAAACACTTTGTAGTTCAAAGTTGTTGATTATTTATTAAACACAACTATAATAACACCTACATCAACCAACCATGTTCTGCAACGTGGGTCAATCCAAAGCTAATACGTGTAACTTAAGTTTTCTTCTGATTAAATATACTCGATTGACCAGTCTTTCTGAGGTGAATGAACTAGAGTAGGACGTATGAATGAATGCCAACGTGTCAATCTAACCATATTTTCACGGACGAGAGACAAAGACTTATTGAATGTTATAACAATGGCGAGGACTTTGTGACATTGGCGCAGAACAATTTCTCATTGAAAGAACAACGGCTTACACGATTGTTTCAAACTACGTCCGCACGGAATATAATGAAAGAATGCCTTACAACAATAAGCAAATCTCTCTCTCTCTCTCTCTCTCTCTCTCTCTCTCTCTCTCTCTCTCTCTCTATATATATATATATATATATATATATATATATATAAAATCAGTATTAGTACTCCCTGATAGGTCTGACATTTCATACTGAAAGATTTCAGCAACGGACATATTATTACTTTCATGCTTTTCAGGTGGACCCAGGTATAGTGTAGATCATGAGATGAAAGATTTCCTACTCATAATGATTGAGGCGAATCCATTAATAACCATCCTGGAAACGAATTCATCATTATGAGATGTCTGGCTGGACCAGGTAGCCTCGAGTGTCATGCGTCGATCAGTAAAGCCCAACTAATTGCTCGAAAGCTGGCTGAAAATTTTCAAGTACTACGAAACACGTAACAAATTAGTAACGTACTAGAGTTATGCGCATTAGATGTACCAAGAGGAATTAAACAGTCCGTGAATGTAAGTTGACGAGATGGGCTGCAAAACCTTTATACGAAGCGGACGTACAGACTTAGTGGGAGGGAAAGACTTAGTGGGAGAGAAAGACTTAGTGGGAGGGAAAGACTTAGTGGGAGAGAAAGACTTAGTGGGACTATTGCTGGGAAAAGAGGCAGAAATATTAATAGTATCATGGCGATTTACGAAAACGTAGGAGTGCTTTATTACGAGCTAGCTTTTGGTGGCGTGAACGAACAATTATGTATTTGCTGATTTCCTCCAGTCCCTTTCGGCCATTGTAGACAAGGAACACATTGTGGTGATTCTGGACAATGCTCCTTGTTACAATGATGCCCGCCTTCAAAATCTCCATCAAATGATAAAACATTTGCCTCCTCATTCTCCCTTCTTAAATCCTGTAGAAAATGTCATCAGTGCATTGAAGGCAATGCTGACTTATAAGCTGTCATGACAGCAGAGAGGGCGAGAGAGGTTGGAATGACACTCATTCATTGGAAGAAAAAACCACCTACATTGGACAATCTTAGAGGCCATACCAAACGTGTCAGACGAAGTTGTTAATAACTGTTAAATACATTGTACAACGTACCTACCCAAGTGAGTGTATTGATAGAGACGATATTTGGAACTGAGTAAATAGTATTTAGTTTAGAGTATGTACTGTATATTATTGTTAAGAAATATATGTGTTCAACTTACGTTAATGTTTACGGATCTGAAACGTGTACGTAAACTAACAATTGTATTTGAAAACTGTTAAGTATATTGTTGTAATTATTGATGTATATTAACTTTTCGTGATTTCATCTGAAGTTTGTCAAATGGTAATGAAACCCGACTGACATCGCGTAAAATTTAAAAGATTTAAAAGAGTCATTTTAAAATGGACAATGCCCATTTAAATATGTCAATATTTAAATGGGCAGTGTCCATTTTAAAATGACTCTCATTTAAATCTAGCGATATGTCAAAGGTGGAATGGTTTGCCTAAGTGTTGTGCTTTGCTGTCGAATTGATCACAACTTTGTCAAAAATTTGCTATACTTTGTCAATTTGTTGTATATTTTGTCCCATCTCATTTGCAAAACACTGTACTGTATATTAGATTGTTTAGAATCAAAATATCAGTAACTTTATATAAAATGTTGAAAACAACAATATGATTTTCGTAATAAAATTATAAACTCATGATAGCTTAAGGGGTAGTCCCCTCTATTCCGACACTCCGACCGCCGCATTAAGTCGGATTAGCGAAAACTTACTATGTACTCGTATATACTCGTATATGAACTGTATTAAGATTCGGAATCGGGTTTGGAAATTGCTCGTAAACTTGCCTTGTATCTTTTCTTTCGCACTGGACTACTTAAGGATCTATTTTTTTTATTAATTTCATGTATATTAAGTGTTTTTAATAATTTGGAAGTAAGCGAGAGTGTTTTGTTTATAATATGATACAAAAGCTCTTTGGAGACATGCGTGTAGGTTCATACACACAAAATCAAATTGACTCGAGTTGAGATATTTTGCATATTGAGCTCGGTGTCGTTGTTGAGACTCATTTTTTTTTATTTAATAACTCTGTATGAGGCATTTCAAGAGTCACGAAGAGTCATGAGTCGTGTCTAAATGTCTCAAGCTAATAAAATTGACGATGAGTAACTTGTAATGCCTCAATATGAGCTACTTACGAGTTACGACAACACACGAGTCACTTTGATTTTGTGTGTATGACAGCGAGGTGAATGAGATAGGCTGCAGGTTGAAGCTAAGGGAAATCCTTGATGTATGCGAGTTAGAGGAAGAGTGAAATGCAAGAACAGAACATAATATGTAAAGATAAAGCAGATATATAGCCTAATTAAGGAATGGGTGCGGTGTGAGTTTAGGTACATACTGCGTGTCAGGGTTAAAAAGCGCCACGTCGACATAGAGTGACATAGACATACACATAATCGCGCGCTTTTTAACCCTGACATGCAGCATAGGTACATGGTGTGAAAAGAGAACAATCCTTTAAATTATATTCATCCCTTTCTTCTACTACTTCTTTCACCATCTTTCTCTACCAAAAAAAAAAAAATGGTGTCAATAATCCAGCAGGGTTGAAAGCACCTTAAACAGAAAAAAACAAACAAACAATGGTGTGAAAAGGAGGCCTTAATTAATATGATAGCTAATTAGACGTGGAATGTAGGTCAATAAAAGGCCAATGACTGATAAAATAATGATGATGCAACATTTACAAAAATAATAGAGTTGCATAGAAAATAAGTAAAAATATCTCAAAAGTTCAAAAGAAAAGTTAATGGTCGTTAATTAAAAAAGTAAAATAGGACATACATGAAAGAAGTCAATTGGTCGTCGTAAGAAAACGAGATACGGTTGAGAGATAAAGGAATTAAGGTGAAACTGAGTCAGTATGAATGAGAGTATGAAGAATAAGACACGCCAACAAGTCCAATGCAAGGTGATCAAATGTGCGAGAAATCAAAACATTAAAAACTTTATTATAGGCCTATGTGGAAACGCAAAGAGCGATTGTGTAGTTTATATCATGATACTTACGGAACATTGATCTTAGAGGAGGAAGAGAGTTTGGTGGCCTAGCAATGTTTCACGATAAATGAAAAGTTAATTATAAATTGGGAGAAAGCTAAACATTTTTTCGTAAAAGGGGGATCTATGTATAAACAATAATAGGGACTTAAGGTACGGAGATATGGAAATAAATGGTAAATAAATCGTAATAAATCGTAAATCGAAATAAATCGTAAATATGAGGCTCCGGAGCACAAGCTGCCGAGCGCCAAAATTAAAAAAAATGGAGAAAAATGTAGTTAAAGTTTGTCAACTTGCAAAATGCCATAACTTTTGAACCAATAACGATATTTGATTGATTTCGACCATACGTACAGGTCCCCAATCTGCTCCCTGACTCACTCACGGGATAGAGGAAGGGTGGGGGAATATAATGGTATAAATAACTCAATTCTGACTCCACTAGCACTTGGCAGGTTATGGTCCGGAGCGCCTCATATATAAAAAATTCTCATCAATTGCTTAAAGTTTCAGAGAGTAGTTGAAATAAAATATGAAGAATGAAACGGCTTTTATTTGGCTCAAATCTGAACATGGAGGAAACGCTTTTCGAGCTTCTTCTCGAATGTTTTCCCCTTTCCTTTAGTTTATAAATGTCAAATGTCGTAACGGGCATTTCATTAAAGAATCACTGCTTGGATGAAATATATACTCGGACCGTCCATCAGGGTTTCAATCATACTTTATATATTAAAGTTTTTTTAAGCTTTAATAAATATTATTAATATTATTTAGCTTTTTCATTGCTTCATTTTCAGTTCATTTGAATTTTATTTCATATTATAAGCCAATAATAGCATTTACGATGATTTGGATTGGACTTTGTAAGGATATAAATTCGGATCCTGGTATTTTGGAGTGGAATTGGAATCTGATACGGTAAAGTCAGATTTAGTTTATATATATATATATACACACCCCATATACTGTATATATATATTATATATATATATATATGAAAATTATTTCACGAAAGTAACACATGAAAAATATTTATGATGAATAAAACCACGAAGGAAAGGAAACACAAAAAGGTGCTCAAGCGCTTTCGTCTAATGACATCCTCAGGAACACCGAAGTACATAAAAGGTTACGGCCTATATATAGGTTACAGAAAAAAAAAAAATAAATAAAAACATACATACACACAAACATATATATACATATACATACATATCTACACACATATATATATATATATATATATATATATATATATATATATATATATATATATATATATATATATATATATATATGCAATAAACGGAGAAGTAAAAATAAAAATTAAAAATTAAAAATTAGAGGATTAACAGAGGCATACAGATTTGTAAGGAAAAATATCGATTTTTAGCACAAGATCAAATGAATTATAAAAATACAAATTTATACTGGAAATCTGCCCGGGTTTTAACACTTTGCCTTTTAGAGTCAAGTTTCGATATATATAAAAATAAAATGAAGATTAAAAGTTAATAAAGTAGCATACAAGTTTACCAAAGATTTAGCGTCCTACCCTTTTTATCTAAATTTGTTTTGAAGGAATTCAAAACAACAGGATCGAGTTGAAAAAGACCTTTGCTTATGTTGAAGTTATTTGAAAGTTGGATAATGGCAGACTCAAGAATATTTCTATTAACAATGTTGCTAGAATGAAATAAAACTGAAGCATTATTCCAATCAATACAGTGGGATAACTCTGACAAATGGACAAAAAGAGCACTGGACAACTGTCCTGTTCTAACGGAATATTGATGCTGTTTTATACGTGTGTGCAAATCCTTTCCCGTCTGACCTATGTAAAAGGAATCACATTGTTTACACCCAATTTTATAGATAATGCCTGAATTATTGGTAGGGCTATTTTTTACTATGATATTTTTCACAATATTGTTATATGAAAATACTACATTAATATCCAAAAGTTTAAGTACATTAGCAATGCCTAAAAAGCCCGGGAAAAATGGAAGTACTAAAATATTTTTTGACAAAGTACGAGTGTTATTATTGACACGATAGAAAGTTCGTTTTGCCTTGTTGAGACAAGATTCCATAAACGCAGATGGATAACACAGATCACTTCCAATACTGTTGATTTTTTCCAATTCGGCATCGATGTATTCCGGACTGGCGATCCTAAGGGCGCGGAGAAACATTGATGAAAAATGGCCTTCTTAGTCGGGGTGTCATGTCCCGAGTAAAAGTGTACGTAGGACAAATTGTTTGTTGTTTTCCGATAGATACTAAACTTAAAACCTGGGCTTTCCCTATGTACACGCACATCCAAAAATGGGATTGAATTGTCTTGTTCCACTTCTAAAGTAAACTTAATGGAGGGGACTTGATCATTTAACTGAAGGAGGAAGTTATCCAGGTCACGATTCATGGGCCAGATACACAAAATATCGTCGACGTACCGCAACCAAGGAATGCCAACCCCCAGGATTCTCGGAATGTAAGTAATTTCGAAAAACTCCATATAAATATTGGAGAGGAGGGGCGAGTTAAATGATCAAGTCCCCTCCATTAAGTTTACTTTAGAAGTGGAACAAGACAATTCAATCCCATTTTTGGATGTGCGTGTACATAGGGAAAGCCCAGGTTTTAAGTTTAGTATCTATCGGAAAACAACAAACAATTTGTCCTACGTACACTTTTACTCGGGACATGACACCCCCACTAAGAAGGCCATTTTTTCATCAATGTTTCTCCGCGCCCTTAGGATCGCCAGTCCGGAATACATCGATGCCGAATTGGAAAAAATCAACGGTATTGGAAGTGATCTGTGTTACCCATCTGCGTTTATGGAATCTTGTCTCAACAAGGCAAAACGAACTTTCTATCGTGTCAATAATAACACTCGTACTTTGTCAAAAAATATTTTAGTACTTCCATTTTTCCCGGGCTTTTTAGGCATTGCTAATGTACTTAAACTTTTGGATATTAATGTAGTATTTTCATATAACAATATTGTGAAAAATATCATAGTAAAAAATAGCCCTACCAATAATTCAGGCATTATCTATAAAATTGGGTGTAAACAATGTGATTCCTTTTACATAGGTCAGACGGGAAAGGATTTGCACACACGTATAAAACAGCATCAATATTCCGTTAGAACAGGACAGTTGTCCAGTGCTCTTTTTGTCCATTTGTCAGAGTTATCAAACTGTATTGATTGGAATAATGCTTCAGTTTATTTCATTCTAGCAACATTGTTAATAAAAATATTCTTGAGTCTGCCATTATCCAACTTTCAAATAACTTCAACATAAGCAAAGGTCTTTTTCAACTCGATCCTGTTGTTTTGAATTCCTTCAAAGCAAATTTAGATAAAAAGGGTAGGACGCTAAATCTTTGGTAAACTTGTATGCTACTTTATTAACTTTTAATCTTCATTTTATTTTTATATATATCGAAACTTGACTCTAAAAGGCAAAGTGTTAAAACCCGGGCAGATTTCCAGTATAAATTTGTATTTTTATAATTCATTTGATCTTGTGCTAAAAATCGATATGTTTCCTTACAAATCTGTATGCCTCTTTGTTAATCCTCTAATTTTTAATTTTTAATTTTTATTTTTACTTCTCCGTTTATTGCATATATATATATATATATATATGTGTGTGTGTAGATATGTATGTATATATATATATATGTTTGTGTGTATGTATGTTATTTATTTATTTATTTTTTTTTCTTTCTGTAACCTATATATAGGCCGTAACCTTTTATGTACTTCAGTGTTCCTGAGGATGTCATTAGACGAAAGCGCTTGAGCATCTTTTTGTGTTTCCTTTCCTTCGTGGTTTTATTCATCATATATATATATATATATATATATATATATAACATATATATCCAAAATGGACAGGAAATTCAGAGAAATTCCAGAGCAAAAGATTTAGGAGTTGTCATGACAGATGATGCGAAATTTGAAACACAAAATAAGATAGCAGTAAACAGAGCAAAGAGAATAACGGGTCAAACGGGTCAGATATTGAGAACCTTTAAACGAAGGGATAGGAATGTAATGATTCCTCTACTGAAAACACTGATAATACCCAAATTGGAATACTGCTCGGTCCTAACATCCCCATATAAAAAAGAAGACATTAGACAGATGGAGGGGATCCAAAGAAGCTTCACAGCCAAGATCAATGGGTGCAAAGAACTAAATTACTGGGAAAGGTTACGAGAACTAGACCTATATTCACTGGAAAAGAGAAGAGAGAGATACACCATTATTTACACTTGGAAAATAATGGAGAAACTAGTCCCTAATCTTACTCTGAATCCCATAACTCCCCAAACAACGGTGGAAAGTAGAAGCGGTAGACTGTGTCGTATTCCCAAATTGAAGGCGAGACAGGGAACATCCTTAACCCTGAAAGAAAATAGTTTTGTAGTGAGAGGACCAAAACTGTTTAATCAGTTGCCCAAAGACCTAAGAAACACGAAGGGAGTTGCAGTTGAAATCTTCAAAAGAAGACTAGACGCCTGGCTCAGAACAATCCCCGATGAGCCGGGCGTACCTGGCTATGTGAGATGGAGAGCGCAAGAATCGAACTCACTACTTCACCAGCCAACTCGAGAGGAGGGGCGACAAGCTTGACCTTCGCGAAGTGAGAAATCATCGCGCAGAACCTTTGTAAGGTTGTAAGGTTGTAAGGTATATATATATATATATATATATATATATAATATATAGGGACACACTTGAAGCACTTCTTCAGCAACACCTTCAGGCACTTTCGAAGGTTTTCTTTCTGCCTTCTTCAGCACTCCTGCAGCGATTCTTACAGGCAGACACCTACAAACATTCACCCGTCTTTATTCTGGCACAAGGTTTCTTTCCATAGCATTTCTACCTCAAAACAAGACGCTCCATTGTTCGACCAGAGTCAATGATATCTCCCTGGTATGTACTCTTTACCTCTATTCGACTTTGAGACAAGCTTTTCTTCGGAACCTCCTCAGCCTTCTGTCAACCATCCAAGATGCCAGGCATTTTGCTGTCCACGTTACAGGGCCATATTAATTCATTAACTTAATCGACATTAAATCATTCATTCTCGCAAAATTATTTTTGTCAGTCATTTAATTAGATTTTCCCATAATTAAAGAAGCGAGTAAATGATATTATTACAGTGAATGAATAGTCAGGTACGCTTGAAAGCTTAGGTAGCGAATAACGTTATAATGCTAAATTCAATGGCTTAATAAGAAAAGTGCGTGAATTACTCATTAATGCATAATGCATAATGGTAATTGCCATTATACTCTCTTCTTAATAAGCAATTGAATTAAGTATTATAACGCTATTCGCTACCCAAGCATTCAAGCTTACCTGACTATTCATTCACTATAATATCATTTACGCGCTTGTTTAATTAAAGGAAAATCCACGACGCCTATTAATCACCTTCCTTTATTAATGACATTTATTATTTTGGTTGAAAGATCAGATGGTAACTTCAATTAACCCTTAATTACTTTCATTACTCTAGTTACATGAGTGTAGAGCCTACGCCACAAACCACAACTATATATTTATATATATATATATATATATATATATATATATATATATATATATATATATATATATATATATATATATATAATATATATATATGATAAAGCTATTTAAATATAAAAGAAAAGTAATTCAGAAATACAATGTTTTTAAAAAACACTTTCCCAAACTCATTATTTTAATTTTACGATTTTTAAAACCATAAAAAATTCCGTTTTATACGATATTTTTTTTACAAAAACAAAATACACGCGAAGCTTTTCCTCTCGTATGTAACAAATGATAAGAAAGACTGTAAAAAAATATCAAAATAAATCATACTGGCTTTTAAGACCATCAGAGTTGAACAAATGCCACCATCCCAAACATTAAAGGCAGATTACGCAAAGAGACAGTGATAGAAATTCAATCCTTCAAGTCATAATGTCGAGTGCTTATAATTTGGTGCAATCATCCACCATGTTAAAAGTATTCCATTCATAAGTGCCATTTGAACCCTGGAGCCAACTTTTGGAGCTATAAATGCAAAAAAACCCACTTTTTTCTACGTGAAGGTCAAAATATGAAAATAAAAACCCACTCTAATAGACAGAGTTTATTTCCACAACAGTTTCGACGCCCACTGGCATCCTCCTCGGGTGGATACAGAAAAACGAATGAACCAAAACAAGAGGGAAAAACAGTCCAGGGACCGAATTTCTTAACGGTCGGTCCCTGGACTGTTTTTCCCTCTTGTTTTGGTTCATTCGTTTTTCTGTATCCACCCGAGGAGGATGCCAGTGGGCGTCGAACTGTTGTGGAAATAAACTCTGTCTATTAGAGTGGGTTTTTATTTTCATATTTTGGAGCTATTGAAGAATAGGGACCCCAGCCTTCTTTAGTTAGCTTTATAAGGCTAACTAATGAAAATATTATGACCTAACCTAACCAATCGTCAAGGGTGTACAGTTAACCTAACGATTGGTTAGGTTAGGTCGTGATATTTCGTTAGTTAGCCTTATAAGCCTAACTAAAGAAGGCTGGGGTCCCTATTCTTCAATAGCTCCCAACTTTTTACTGTGAGCTTTGATCTAAATCTTTTATAACGCGTCAGAAAACACGTATGTCTCGTCAGCCATTGAAAGTTAAAATGATTTGTATCATTCTTGTTAATTTTCACGTTGAATTTACTTTGAAGCATTTTCGGACCTTTACCAGTTTGTGTACCGTTTTTCATATAATTTATTTTTGATTGGTCATACAACCGCCGTCGATTATAACAACTTTTTAAGAGAGGTAAGTTTCTTGATAACCTAACCTAACCTAACCTAACGTAACCTAACCTAACCTAACCTTCTGTTTTACTCTATGCTGTGCCTAACAGAAGCAAAGAAACACTAGAAAGTTGCATAACTGTAGAAACGGTACATAAACTGGAAAAACGTCCGCATTTTCTATCGAGAAAATAAAGTTTGATATCCTAAACTAAAAGGTATCAAAAGCATTAATTACATCCTGAAGGCATAGTCAAGATTTCTGAGATTAATCAGACATAGCTCCAAATTTCGTGAATAAATAAATGTTACACTTTTATAGATATACACTCGTAATGTACGCCTGTATTTGTGGTGTAATTTATGTTAACTTCGATTAACTTTGGTTTTGCTTCCGCCGGAATTGCTCATTCTGACGAAGGTTAAGCGTATTACTCCACATATATATATATATATGATACACACAGACCGTACATGGAATAAGGAACTCTTCTGGAAAAATTAAATCCACTATAGTCCGAATAAGTAATGGTAAATGACAAACACTATAGTTTTTTCTTTTTTATGATGTTAGCCCGACGTGGGCAACGGGTCACTCGCAAAGAGTCCCCAGAAATATAGCTTCCCTTACCAGCTATCTACATAGCAGATAGGATCCAGCTTTGGGACAGGATCTAGGGGTTACAGCTACACCTAGCCTACTATATTCAGAACCTCAATATGAGCAAAAGACTCGTTGCATTCACGTCGGATTGAATACATCAAAGAAAAAGGGGTAACTATTGTATTTTTAGCTAACAACCAAAACTTAAACCTCAACTGGGAACATTGAGCGTCCACTTTTCAAGGCACATAACATGTCCGTTTCATGATGGGAATGAACTCAGAATGGTCCCCTGAGGTTTTTTCATGATACACACAGACCATGCATGGAATAAGGAACTCTTCTGGGAAAATTAAATCCTCTATAGTCCGAATAAGTAATGGTAAATGACAAACACTATAGTTTTTTCTTTTTTATGATGTCAAAAAGCTGGATCTTATCTGCTTTGCAGATAGCTAGTGACGGAAGCTATATTTTTAGGGCCTCTTTACGAGTGACCCGTTGCCCACGTCGGGCTAACATCATAAAAAGAAAAAACTATAGTGTTTTGTCATTTACCATTACTTATTCAGACTATAGAGGATTAATTTTCACAGAAGAGTTCTTTATTCTATGCACGGTCTGTGTGTATTATGAAAAAACCTCAGGGGACCATTCTGAGTTCACTCCCATATATATATATATATTATATATATATTATATATATAATATTATGTAGAGTTTTATATATATATAGTTATATATAGTTATATATACATAATATATGAAGTTATTATATTAGAAGTAAAAGAACTGAACCTAACCATTATGAACATCTACAGACCACCAACACCACAAAAAGTGAATTCCAATTTGCTACAAATGAAATAGAAAACATATTAAAATTACTTGAACTCCAGCAACAAATATTCTAGTTTTCGGAGATTTTAATTTCCCATTCATATCATGGAAGAAAAATAACGAAGTTATGTATGTCGAGAAGTTTCATGGCAACATTACTAAAGATTATAGAACCCAAGCAACAATGCTATTAGATATTATGGAACATTACGCCCTTACCCAGGAAATCTGTGAAGCCACGAGAAAGGAGAACGTTTTGGATTTAATCTGGACAAATAACGAGATAATAATAAATAAAAAAGTAACGCACACAAAGTTCTCCGACCATAACTTCATCGATATACGTACAATCGATATACCCAGAGGTCCGAAAACCTATCCTAGAGAGGCAGATGGAATATTTGAAGGTTTAAACATAAATTCAAAGAAAGTAAATTGGGAAAACGTAAATAAAGATTTAAAGGAGGTAAATTGGGAATTTTTACTTCACGAGAAGACTCCACAAGAAATACTATGTATAATAGAGACTGAAACCAAACCTATAATACTGAAACATATTCCAGAGAGACAGGAAAGAAAACGTAGCAAGCTCGAGAGAAAAATCAGGACACTATTCAGGCAACGAAGACAAACCGTAAAACATCTCCACAGATGCAGAACTGATGCAAAGAGACTCAAACTAGAGAGGAAACTTGGCGAAATCGAAATGGACCTAAAGCAAACATTCATACGTAAGACAAACGAGGAGGAAAACAAGGTAGCCGAAAACATTAAAAAAAAAAACTTCTACACGCTTGTGAAAAGGAAAATACAGTGTAAGGAGAGTATTGGTCCGTTGATAGACGGGGAGGCCGAATACACAAATGACCCGAAAGAAATAAGTGAACTGCTTAGGGAACAATTTAACTCTCTGTTTAGCACCCCTAAGTCCGAGATGGAAGTGGAAAATCCAGACGAATTTTTCGACATAGATACAGATCAACCAAGAACAAATTCCGGCACAAACCTATTAATGGACTTCGAGTTCACGGAAGGAGATGTAATTACGGCCTTATCACAGATGCGAGAAATTTCAGCGCCAGGGCCAGACACATGGAGTGCCACGTTTCTGAAGAAATGCAAAAAGAATATTGCCAAACCGCTATACTTACTATGGAGGGAATCATTCGACACAGGACAAATTCCACTCCCCTTAAAGAATGTGAACATTGCCCCCCTATTTAAAGGTGGTAACAGAGCAATGCCCAAGAATTATCGGCCAGTGGCTCTCACCTCACACCTTATAAAGGGTTTTGAACGTATAACTAGAGGCAATACTACCTACTACCTACTACCTACAACAAAAAGACTTATACAACCCAAATCAACATGGCTTCAGGGCGGGAAGATCATGCCTATCACAACTACTAGATCACCAAGAGAAAATATTAGAGACATTGTGTCGAGGACAAAACATAGCTGTAATATATACGGACTTTGCAAAAGCCTTCGATAAATGTGACCATGGAATCATAGCATACAAACTTAAGAATAGAGGAATTACTGGAAAGCTAGGAAGATGGATATTTAATTTCTTGACGCAAAGAACACAAAGAGTGGTGGTAAACGGAGTTAAATCGGAAGTCGTGAGTTCTGTCCCACAAGGGACAGTATTAGCTCCCTTGCTGTTCATAATAATGATTGCAGATATTGATGCAGATATTAAGGACAGTATTGTATCATGCTTCGCAGATGACACAAAGATATGTAAGGAAATATTGAACGAAGGAGACATAAGAAAATTACAAAACGACATTGAAACAATATTCTAGTGGGCAGAAGACAACAATATGAAGATCAACGAAGGAAAATTCCAGCTTCTAAGATATGGTAATAACAAAGAGCTACAGCAAAAAGGGTACAAAACTATGCAAGCCAAACAGAAAACACCAAATACACAAGTCAGGGATCTTGGAGTAATAATGTCGTCGGATGCAGAATTCAGAGAGCTCTATAAAATCAAAATTACAACGGCTAGAAAAATAATGGGAATCATCTGGAGGAGCTTCCGCAGCAGAAAAGCAAACATAATGCTCAAATTATGGAATAGTCTAGTCCTACCATTAATTGAGTATTGCTCAATACTCACAAGCCCACACAGAAAACGAGACATTGCGAACATTGAAGCTATACAAAGGACTTTTACGTCTAAGATAGAGGAAAGGGAAGGTGAAGACTACTGATCTCGACTACAATCCCTGGAACTCTACTCTCTCGAAAGAAGGCGCGATGGAAAATACCCTCAGAATACGAGGCCCAAAGCTTTTCAATGTCCTACCAAAAGAAGTGAGGAATCTCCGGCACACCGACCTGAGTAACTTCAAGAATCAGCTGGACATATTCCTGTACAAAGTCCCTGACCAGCCATGCGTGGCTGGCTACGAGGGCAGGAGGAGATCAGACAGCAATTCCCTCATTCACCAAATCCCGCAAATGAGGCGTGATGCTGCAGAGGGGTCGACTGCAGGTCGATCCTGAACCGTCGTTCAAACTCCCCTCAAGTAAAGTAAAAAGTAATATATATATATTATATATATATATATATATACACACCTTCACAAGTATCAATTGCTTTCAGCAACATTTATTTTCCTTTTTTATTGTTTTTAATGATATAATATTTGTTTTTAACATGGAAAGAACTATTTATTTTCCAGAATTTTAGTTTTATTGAATTATTTACGCCACATTTGCCGCAAATATCTAAAAACGTTAAAATTTTGTTCTCGTATGTTATTCAATCGTGTCCTCCAAATATTTATATGAGGCCTATATGATTCGAGAGGGTTCCAAATTTGGTTTAAAAATTTGAAAAGAAAATACTTTTACATGTTGTAAACTTGTTCACTAGTATATGACTAGTAATATACGCTAGCTTAGTTTATCATGCGAATAATCTATTGAAGGAGTTTGTAAACTTTTTCAAAAATAAGAGTCACTTTGAAATAATATTTAATTATTTAATATTTAATAATACATTATTATAAGTAGGCTACTGAGAAATAACGTAAATCTTTTTTCGTTTTTCAGGAAGCCGCTAAGGGTCAGGCAGACACTAAGCTGGTCGATGTCTGTAGAAACGTGCCCAATGTTCCTAAGATTAAAGCTAGCTGTAAAAGACTTTTAAAAGGTCATATCAACAAAGTGAACGGCGTTCATTTTTCGGGAGACAACCGGTAACTATAATTCTTATCGTCAGTTCAACAGTTCTGTCCATAGATAGGTATCTCTTATATCGGGGGAGGGTGAATTCTAATCTTTAGCATTACCTCATCATTATATCTACTCTCACTATGCTCCATTGTGATATACAGGGTGTCTCAAAAGTCACTATCTATTTTGAAAAATAATGGGAATTACGAAAAACTGGTTTAAGACATGAAAAATATATTTATTTCAAAGTAAGTGCCAAAAGAATTAGTGCTATTTATTTATCTGTCTCCACATGGCGACCATCAGTGTCTCTACAGAGCTCAAAGCGATAAGTTGTTTCCCGGAACACACTTTCCAGCATTTGAGGTGTTATTTTCTGAACTGCATCGGTAATACGATTTCGAAGTTCGGCTACATCACTAATTCTTCTACCAGTGTACACCTTAGACTTAATGAAACCCCAGGCGAAAAAATCTAATGGTGTTAAATCGGGTGAACGTGCTGCCCATGGTTGTGTTCCTCCACGACCAATCCAGCGACCGGGAAGCGTCTGTCAAGATAATCACGTACAATTATTGCATAATGGCACGGTGCTCCATCCTGCTGAAAAACTACTGTGTCAAGAATGCCATCTGTAAGAAGTTGAGGTTCGAGGAATTGTTCAAGCATGTCAAGATAATAAACCAATTAACTTTTTTAAATACACAAATTTGCACCAGAAGTACATATCTTTATGCAGCATAGCATTTTTTAAAAAAAACATCTAATGTCACCGAAATAGATAGTGACTTTTGAGACACCCAGTATAAGTAAATAAATTTGTCCGAAACAAAGTAAAAATACAGAATGAGTGTTCAATTCAGTTCAATTCAATTCAATTTAATTATTTATTTACAATATATATATTATATATATATATATATATATATATATATATATATATATTTGTAAATAAATAATTTAAATAATAATTGTAAATAAGTAATATACACACACACACACACACACACAGAGTTTACGTAGACGAATATATTTTCCTTATTACAACACATACGAGTATACTCTATTTAATTGCTAGCTGTTTTTAGCAAGCATGCACGTTTTACAAGCTTAAATTTGCTCTCTAGATATGATTATAAAATTGTTATAAAGGTTTATTAAAGACATTACAGACTATAGAACATACTACAATATATTTTTAAACATTTACATTTCAATACATAAACTTGGAAAAGGGGCTATTGTCGTAAAAAGGTTGTTGCACATACAACTCCGGACCAAAAAAATAGAATATTGTCTCAAATGCGGTTATGACCTTGATAATACCTTTAAGTTATACATTTTTATGAGAAATATCGAGTATTTGTGACGTCATTACAGTAAGAAGACACCTCTGTGCGCCAGTTTTGGAAGAATAATTAAAATATAGTAAAACCTTATTAAATAGTGAAAAGTAATGCATAGCGACATAATAAAGTATTACAATATGTTGTCAGGTGTTACAAAAAATAGAATAAATTCATTATGTTTATTGAGTACTGCCAATATATTAAACCTTTATCAAAGACCTTTTAACTCTGCGTCTTAGTATTTAGTTGGTCCAGTGGTCCACCCTTAGCCCTGATTACGGCTTTCAATCGACGTGGCATCGAGTCGACAAGCCTCTTGCATCCTTCTGTAGTTATCGATTACCAGTTATCAAACACCTCTTCAGTTCACTGAGTGTTTCTGGTTTACGCTTTTGGACCTTCTGCTTAGCAATATTCCAAAGATTTTCTATCGGATCAAGGTTGGGAGAATTAGCTGGCCATGGTAGTACTTCAATTTCATGAGTACAAAACGACGCAGATGTTGCACGAGCCGCATGAGTTGGAGCCAGGTCATGTTAAAAATAATGGTTCGTCTCCATACAGCTGTTGTGTAGAGTCCAGCATGAAGTATTTTAAGATTTCTTGATAAACGTGACTTTTAACAATTTATTTACAAATGCAAGAGCCCCCACATCATTTTCATTCATGCAACCCCACACATTTTACTCTCTGGATGAAGCGCAAACATCTGTAACTCATAGAACACTCATTCTAAACATTCTAAAGCTTCACACTGCAAGTAGCTACTCGAATCAACTCAGAATAATATATATATATATATATATCAGTAGCGTGCATTCAGGGTAAGCTCAGTAGGCGCCGCCTACCCTAATAAAACTCTTATTAAAGATATTAAAGACAGTACCGTATTTTTCAGAATAGTCTACGATACATACCCACTAGCCAGTTAAGAAGTGTATCATTAGCTACTATAATTATATAATATGTACATATAGTGCGTGTGCCTGAGTGTGCTCGCACGCAACACCGCTTACCCTGTAGACGTACCCACCGCACGCCACTGATTTATATATATATAATATATATATATATATATATATATATATATATATATATATATATATATATATGCATATAACTGCAATGACCGCGCAGTATATAAATGAATAGAAACGACATAAGTGTTAAGGAACGTTTCTGCACACGAGGAGGAGAGATAACGAACAATGAAAAATGAGGCGAACCGCCTGGGTTCGATTCCCGGGCGTTTCGCCTCATTTTTCATTGTTCGTTATCTCTCCTCCTCGTGTGCAGAAACGTTCTTTAACACTTATGTCGTTTCTATTCATATATATATATATACCATATATGTTATTCGGGTTAAAATAAGTTATATAAATAATATGACAATAAAATCCACACTAATAGACAGAGTTTATTTCCACACAACAGTTTCGAAACTATTGTGGAAATAAACTCCGTCTATTAGTGTGGGGTTTATTGTTACATTTCGACCCTTCACATAAAAGAAAAATAATGAAGTTTTGCATTTATTATATAAATAAATAAATATGAAATGCTATTTGGTATGGCATAAAATAACTTCCCTTCATCCATGACAGACATCTGGTATCTGGTTCTCTCGATGGCAAGTTAACATTTGGGACATCTATACTGGAAATAAAACTCAAGTCATTCCTCTCAGGTCTGCGTGGGTCATGTCAGTGTCTTTTTCGTCATCGGGGAATTTTGTTGGTAAGGCTATCTTCCAACTGATATATATATATATATATATATATATATATATATATATATATATATATATATATATATATATATATATATATATATATATATATAAAGGTTATGTTACTAAGTGCTCACGAAAGGGATAACTTTATTAGAGAAAGGATTTTACACTTTATTTGTCACTCCTCTCACCGTTCAACTGGATTAAGAGCATTCGTGAGCGGACAAACACCCCGATCACTCATACACATTTGTGAGGCACTCCAAACCATCTAGAATAAGAGATGATGCAACAATTTCAAACGACGTACAGAACTAGAAAAAAAAAATTAAATTTTAAAAACTTTGGTAAAAAACTTCTTTACGCAGAAAGGGAGGCAAAAACGCAAAAAGGCAAAAACGCAAAAAGGCAAAAACGCCACTCGTCCACAGAAAAAGAAGAAGAAGAGAGCCGAAATCAAGGTGCAAAGTCTTCGAGATGTCTGTACACTCTGAGTTTGAAAGATTGCAGGTCATAGACTGGGGGAAAGATGGATTGGAGAAGGTTCTTCCATAGTTGACCGGTTGAGTAGATGAAAGATTGACCTTAACTCCACCTTAGACCTACAGCTTAATATGGAATCCGAACCACGACCCACCACTGTTGGTCAGAAATTGCAGTCTTCGTCCAGAATCGATCTCACGACTTCTCGATCAGTAGCCAGCGTCTTAATCACTCAGGTACCCAGGACAGTATATATATATATATAGACGCCTGGCTAAGGATGGTTCCGGATGAACCGGGTGTGCCTGGCTATGTAAGATGGAGAGCTGAAGGCAGGAACTCTTTCCTACATCAGGTCAGGTCTAGAGGTGAGGCCACCAGCTTGACCGCCGTGTGAAGAGAGACCGACGCACAGAATATTTACAAGGTTACAAGGTGTGTGTATATATATATATATATATATATATATATATATCCTTCCCTTGAACCACTCTCCTTTGCTTTGCTTTAAAACTTTTACTTGTCTTGAAATTTTCTTACATCTTTTTAACCTTCCTTCTTAAACAAACAGCCTCGTAGGGACCAGCCGGTCTATTACTGTTTGGTGTCTTGGTGTCTTTTGTATTCCTTTGTATTTCTTTATATATACAGTATATATATATATATCAGTGGCGACTCGTGACATTTTTGTTCAGGCATGCAATGTTATGGAATGGAAGAAAAACATCCGCCTAACCCTCTTGCCCAAACTTTGCATATTGTTTACATAAAACTTAGCAAATTAAAGGTGTTTTACAAACTTTTGGGGACCTCTTTGAAGGAAAGTTCATTTAATGTTAGGCTTAAATATGCGAACAAAAAATTAGACATATTTATATATAGTAGTTACCGAATTGATCTAAAGAAAAAGATACAAATTTAAAATTTACCTTAAATAATTGTGAAGCATTATTTGAATTGAAATTCTGCTCTCCTAGTTTTCCTGCAAAATTCTTCGATGACCAAATTGTAAAAGTACTCTCGATTCTCCATAAGCTTCTTGAGGAAATTTTTTTCAATTGAAATTAAGGCAAGATTAGATAGCCTTTCTTCACTTTGGGAACTCCGTAAATAACTTTTAATTCTTTTAAGCGCAGAAAATGATCGCTCAACACTTGCTGTCGATATTGGTATAGTTAGAATCAAATTCGTCAATTTATATATTTCCTTAAGACCTTTGTGCATTTCGCTTTCCAGTAGATATTTAGGAGCTCAGCAACATTCTTTTTGGCAAAAGATTTGTGCGAATATAAAACACACAATTCAGAACGGAGACGAGGAAACTCAAAAAATGAATTGTAGCTTCTTTTCAAAGATTCAAAAGCTCTCTCTGGGAAAGTAACATCATAGAACTCAAATTTTTTGCAATCTAAAAGCTCAATGAATTCCAATTTTTCCATTGAACTGAAACGCTCTTTCATTTGAAGAAGTATATTATCGAATATTTCATGAAATAGTTGACTATACTTCTCTTGTGGAGAAAGACTCTGTTTCCTTTTACATACAGGTTCACCACATCTTTCTGTTATCAAGTCCCACATATCTGCAAATTTTGTATCCCTTATTTGTTTGATTTTTTTCATAGTGCTTTCAACGGTGATTGAGCTATACACAATATCCATAGATTTTGTTTGCAGCACATTAAATAGATATTCAGTAAAAGGAAAAATTGAAGAAAATACTTCTAATAAAAAATTTAAATCGAAAGTATCGATACCAGCAAGCAATCCGCGTGCACTATTTTTTGTTTTTTCATCAAATTTCTTTGGGTTTTCAAGAATGCTTTTTAAAAGATCTATTATCTTCTTTATTTTCCTTAACTCTTTCAACTAGACGAGATGAATAGTTCCACCGCGTTGGAGCCAGTTTAGGGAAACGCTTTCCAACAACTTTGTCAAGCATTGAAGTTCGCTTAGTTGAACTGCTGAAAAATGATGACAAACTTCCTAATACTGAAAAAAAATTATTACATTCGGAAATTCAGCGACAGCTTGGGATAAAACAAGGTTAAGTTTATGGGCGTAGCAGTGAAGAAAAATAGCCTCTGGTACAGTTTCTCTAATCTTTGTTTGTACTCCATTAAGATCGCTCCCCATAACAGCAGCACCGTCGTAGGTTTGAGCAACTAATTTTTTCAAACAGCCCAGTTCACCTAGTTGCCTTAAAGATAAATCAGAAATCGCTCCTGCACTTCTATCATTGCTGACGTCATTGAATTTTATAAATCGTTCACAAATCTCTCCATGTTTATTAACATAACGAACAACAGTAGAGAGTTGAGAAAAACAGCTGACATCAGATGTTTCATCTAATAAAATCGCCACATACATGCAGTCGATAAGCTCACGTTTTATTTGTTCTAACATAACTGCACTAATAGATTGAATTATGTCATTCTGAATAGCAGATGATGTTTCCTTAAAAACAGTCGCAGTTTTTAAATGGTTTTGAAGCTTTTCATCGAATTCTCCCATACAAAATACCAATTCAATATAGTTACCCCTATTGTCAGCGTTTTCTTCTTCATTGTGACCGCGAAATGCTAATTCTTGCATACCTAAAAAACATGTTATCCTAATCAAACGTTTCAAAATTTCTCGATTCTTATTAACTTCGTTATGTCTGGAAATGGCAACTGATTTCTGCTTGTCGAGTATTAAATCAATTCTTTCTGACTTTCCAAATGTTCTAAGATCAACAAATGCATTTATGTGAGCAAGAGATTTTTCATGGCGAGAAATTGCAGTATGTAAATTGTTTAAATCGTCGTATCCCGACTAACAGAATTTGAATGCACCTATAAAACTGAATGCATGCCGTATTATTTTCATTAATTAAAAAAAAATCAGAACAAAGCTTTTTAATTATTTTTAGTAAAAATATTAAGTAAATTTTCTAAGCATATTTTAAAACATATTGCCTTTTGAATTTAGCTATGAGGCTAAAAAAAAATATCTTATGGATAGTGAGAAGTCTCCTTAAAAAATTGCCCAAGGCAAGGCGGTGTAAACAAAATCATGTCTTATTTCACTAGACAATTAAGAACATTTTTCTGTACCCAGACTGAATTAGTGAATGCTTTAGCTACAAGTATTTCGATCTGTGTACAGAAAAATGTTCTTAATTGTCTAATGAAATAAGACATAATTTTGTTTACACCGCCCAATAGCCAGTACATGCGTGATTGAAGCCTTAGCCTATTTTTAGTTTCTGAAAATTATTTTTGTCAATTATAATCCTTACTTACATCTGAAAAGAGAACATATTTAACGCGCATGCATTGCATGCGTTGCATTCATTAAGAAATCGCCACTGATATATATATATATATATATATATAATATACACAGGGCTATTCAAACTGATTCACCTGATTTCAAATGAGAATATTTTTTAATGTTACAAATACAGTGTGATTTGTGATACATCAACCGAAAGAAAAACTGTCCAAATTTTGTCTCTCACCTCATAAATGCTCTTTGTGACTTCCCCTAGTTACACGAGCAACGTCGACACGATAGTCGAATTCCTCCTATACTCGCTCCAGCATGTCCGTTGTCACTGACTCTACGGCAGTAACAACATCCTGTTTCCTCGAACTGCCGATACCACCGACGGATGCTCTGGGCACCAGGTGGATCTGTTCTGTAACGTCGACGAAACTCACGCTGCACTGTGAATACCGATTTACAGCTCGAAAGCTGCAACACACAAAACGCCTTCTGCTGTGCGGACGCCATTTTCACACTGACTGTTTGTTGCTAAGCTAGGCCACGGCTGACTTTGGAGCACTCTCGCGGTGATCTTATAAAATTCGGAGATTTCCTCTTTCATGTGGTGTATGCCCAGTTGATGCACGGTTGATAGGTACGGAAGTATTCTCAGTTGAAATCGGATGAATCATTCTGAATAGCCCTGTATATATTATATATATATATATAGAGAGAGAGAGAGAGAGAGAGAGAGAGAGAGAGTATAGCGCAAAAGTCGGGGCTCATATGGAATAGTCAGATATGGAGCCATTACGTGAATTAATTCATTACTCTTTGTTGAAATAAGAGGCAAATTAGGCGTATCATTGAAGAACGTCTCTACAAATAAGATGTAATAATCGTACCTTAAATCATCCAAGTCAAGTTTCAGGAAAGAGTACTTGAACTTCTATCTGGTTTTACGTTCTTTAATGAATTTGAATTTACAAATCAAACTTTTTTCTCTGAAAATTCGACAATTTTTTTCCCTTACATTAATGAAAGCAAACCTTTAAATGTTGAGAAAATCCAACGAGGAGTGTGTGTATTATATATATATATTAATATATATATATATATTATATTATATATATATATATATATATATATATATATATATATATATACTGTATATATATATATATATGCAATTTCTTCTATAATAATGGTCATTGTAAATTTGGAGACGGATGTAAATTCTACCACCCGGACATTTGCAGGACTTAGGCAAAATATGGAACCTGCAAGACCTCCAAGCACCCCAACCGAAAAATTCTCGGAGGCCATTGATGACATCAGAAATCTAATAAAGGCCATAAACCCTCCATCCCCCAATATAATGATCTACGGAGACTTTAACTTCCCATTTATAAAATACAAAAAGGTGGATAGGAATATATATTTCACCAGGACAAGGGGGCACAAGAGAAGACGGAGCAAGCAAAAATGTTGATGGCTCTCAGTCTCACAAATGAGTTTATGCTGACACAGGAAATAACAGAAAATACCAGAAAAAAATAACTGCCTGGATCTGGTATTCACGAATAACACGAACTTGATTGCTGATATAAAAATAACCCAACCATTATCTCAGACCACACTTAATCGAGATATCAACAAATATGACGACAGCATTAGAAGACAAAACATATTGTGGAAAGAAGTAAATTCGGGGCCTTTAACTTAAACTCGAAGACTATAAATTGGGAAGCAATCAGATCGCACATGGCCCAAATAGAATGGAGAACAATTTTCGAGCATAAAACAACTGAAGAAATGCTAACAACCTTGGGGGAAAAAACGCTGAGAATTTTAGAAAAATATGCTCCGAAATCACAGCCAAAAGGAAAGAGGAGCTGGCTAGAGAGGCAAAAGAGAAGACTATTCCACAAAAGAAAGAGAGTGGAGGCGAAGTTAGGTAACTACGGAGATAATGACAGGAAAGCAATAAAAGAAAAACTGGAGGGTATCGATAGGGAAATACAAGCCCTGATTAAGAACCATACAGAGAGGGAAGAGGAAAAGGCGGTAGAAGCAATAAAGGAAAATCCAAAATACTTCTATAGCTATGCCAAAAGGAAAACAAAAACGCGCGCCGCTATTGGGCCCTTAAGGACGGGAAATAATGAACTAACCGACGATCCAAAAGAAATATCTGATACATTGAGAGCTCAATATGAATCAGTTTTCAGTACCCCCAAAAAGTGACAAAGCGATACCTGACATAAATGCATTCATTGAAGAGGAATTGCAAGGAGAGTATATAACAGACTTTGATTTTACACCAGAAGATGTAGCGAGAGTTATAGGACAAATGAAACCACATTCAGCTGCAGGTCCGGACAATTGGAACGCATTATGATTAAAAACTGTAAAAATGAAATAGCTACACCTTTATACTGGATATGGAGAAGATCCCTAGACACTGGGGAAATATCGAGCATCTTGAAAAGAGCAAACATTGTCCCTATATATAAAGGAGGGGACAGATCTCAAGCAAAGAACTATAGACCAGTGTCATGAAGTCCCACCTCACCAAAGTATTTGAAAGAATAGTTAGAGAGAAAATTTATGATTTCCTGGAGACACGGGAAAGATTCAACGAAAATCAGCATGGATTCCGATCAGGTAGATCATGCCTATCACAACTAATAGAACACTACAACAATATCCTAGATGCATTGGAAGGCAATGACAACTACGATGTTATATACACAGATTTTGCTAAAGCTTTCGATAAATGTGACCATGGTATAATAGCACATAAAATTAAATATATGGGAATAACAGGCAAAGTGGGAAAATGGAACTACAACTTCCTTAGAGATCGTCTGCAGGTCGTCAAAATTCAAGGTATATCATCATAAGAATCGGAAGTACGCAGCTCAGTACCACAAGGGACAGTACTGGCCCCACTCCTGTTCATTATCATGCTAACAGACATAGACAGCGGAGTAAACAGCAAGAGTATAGCAACATCCTTTGCAGACGATACAAAGATCAGCAGAAAAATCAGCGATGTACATGACGTGGAGGCCTTGCAGAGGGACACGAACAAAATATACAAATGGTCAGAAGAAAACAACATGTCATTCAACGCCGAGAAATTTCAGTTCTTGAGATATGGTAGAAAAGAAGAACTTAAACAGACTGCATATTATGCTCCAGATAGACAGGAAATTCAGAGAAGCATGAAAGCGATTGATCTCGGGATAATAATGACAGATGATGCGAAATTCGAAACACAAAATCAGATAGCGATAAATAAAGCAAAAACAGTCGCCGGACAGGTACTAAGAACGTTCAAGAGAAGGGACAGGACAGTAGTGATTCCCCTGCTAAAAACACTGATTATACCAAAACTTGAATACTGCTCAGTTTTGACGTTCCCATATAAAAAGGAAGACACTAATAAACTAGAAGAAACGCAAAGGCATTTCACAGCCAAGATTGATGGCTGCAAAGAACTCAACTACTGGGAAAGACTACGTAAACTAAATCTGTACTCACTGGAAAGAAGAAGAGAGAGGTACATCATAATCTACATATGGAAAATGATCGAAAAACTGGTACCAAACCTAAAACTAAACCCAATTACCATTCAAACAACACTGGAAAATAGGAAAGGCAGAATTACCATTCAAACAACACTGGTTCCCAAATTAAAGGCCCGACAAGGGACCTCCTCAACCCTGAAGGAAAATAGCTTGGTTGTCAGGGGGCCAAGACTTTTCAACCAGCTTCCTAAGAACCTCAGAAACGTAACGGGGGTCTTCAAGAAAAGACTGGATGCCTGGCTCAGGACAGTACCAGATGAGCCGGGCGTGCCTAGCTATGTACGGTGGAGAGCGCAAGAAAGCAACTCGCTCCTCCACCAGGCCAGACCTAGAGGCGGGGCCACCAGCTTGACCTCCGTGTGAAGAGAGACCAACGCAGTTTGAAATTTTAACTAGATCCAATAACCGTACAGAACTCCGAATTTTAGAATCTTTGTACATCTATAGAAACAAACCCTCCCTTAATAATAATAGCTCATCCTACAAATTACAACTCTTTTAAACTAACCAACCGTTTTTCACAGACATACCCTTTCTAATCCTCTGACCATCCAGTATTCCCTTAGACTTTGCCAAGTATGGAGGTGGATGTAAACATTGTGTATTTACCTATTGAGGTAATTTAATTTTAGTTTTTATAGTGATGAAATTTAATTTAATTTTAGTTTTTATAGTGATGAAATTTAAATGATTTTAATTTTGTATTGATGCAATTTTCATTTTGCTTTAAGGTTTTAATTTTAATGGTTTTAATATTGTATTGATGTAACTTTCACTTTTCAATTTTGTTTTAAGGTTTTAAGACTTAACTCACTGATGATGACAAAAGATTTGTCGAAACGTCTGATGTACAAATAAATGAAAATGTTTGCCGTTGTGTTGATCCTTCTTTTCATCTGTAAGCTCCGTTTCCCTAAAGAGAAGTCAATAGTTTTGATATATATATATATATATATGCTGCAAATCCACAAGGAAAAAGAAAAACGATTCCAAGGCCTTTCATGTATTCAGAGCTACACCTCGTCAGGCAATGAATTTTTATTGTTATATTAATTGTGATAACACATGATCTCCCTGATAGGAATCCATGTTAGTTCTCACTGAATCTTTCTCGTGCCTCCAAAGAGTCGAAGATTTTTTCTCTAATTATTCATTCCCTGACGAGGTGTAGCTCTGAATACACGAAAGACCTTGGAATCGTTTTTCTTTTCCTTGTGGGTTTGCAGCATTCATTCATTTCACGTGTTTAATTGTGAAATTCATCCCATATATACTGTATATATAAATTTAGGGTGGTCCACAGAATCGGGTAAAAAGTCGAAGTTCAATTTTCTTTCCTCCCAGGCTATAATCTGGTTCCTTTTAGCTAAAAAATATTTCATGTAAAATTTAAGGCAAATCGAATAACGTTTAGGGGTGGCTCAAAGCTGTTTTTTGTATACCATTATGCCCTTTATTAATATAGTGAATAATTAAAAGAAGCATTATTTACAGATACATTAACTAATGATTATTTTTCTTTCAGATAGATTTATTAAATTTACAGGTTTTGCAATGTCAAATAAACGTACATTTTACTTAATGAAAAAGTCAGAGGAAACAATCACTGGAGCCAAGCTGCCTTCCCGTGGCCAGGTCCTCCGCATGTTCCTCCACCATCATCAAGTCTTGAAGAAGGAGATCAAACCTAGTTCAGAAGCTGTTTTTGAAGAATTGCGTCTCTTCTGGGAGAGAGCCCGAATCCCTACTCAAAGGAAAGACCACATTCTTCACAAAATTCAGGCTCTACACTTGGAGTGGAAAGCGATTAAGAAGAATGCTGGGAGGAAAAGCAACTCTCAGTTAGAAAAGAGAAAACCTTTCAGGAAGAAATGGAGAACCTATTTGATGTCGCCCATGCTGATGCCTTTACCTTAATCAAAAATGAAGAAGACCGGCAGTTCTTGATCCAACAAAGGAAAGTGGAACGAGTGGGATCAATGGTCTCTGCAGATATGGTGACTGACAAGGCAGAAAAGAGAGCTGCTGAGAAGCAAATGAAATTGGTAAATAGGAAGCGGAAAGCTGAAGAAGAAAAATATGCTGCTTCACAGGAAGTTATGCTAGATGAGGGAAGTTCTTCTTCTGAGTCTTTATGGGAGTCAGAAAGAGAAGATGAAGATTACCTTATTAATCCCCCATCTACCAGCGGACCAACTCCACCAAAAAAAAGGCAGCAAAGAATATCATATCTCCTGAATTGGCTGCTGCTCTGGACAGGACTGGCATCAGTGACAGGAGGGCCACCTTTGTATTAGCTGAAACTGCATCTAGCCTTGGTCAAGATCTTTCAGAGGTGAACATCTCTCGTTCTTCAATCAAAAGGCACCGAGAGAGGCATCGAAGGTAAATAACCCATGCCATTAAAGCTGCTTTAGTCCAAGTATTTCGATTGTCCACTGGGATGGGAAGTTGATCCCTAATCTACTTGCCAAGAATGAAAAGGTAGACAGACTCCCAGTCCTTGTCTCTTCAGTTGAATCAGGTGATTCAAAACTGCTTGGTGTTCCCAAACTACCAAGTGGAACAGGGGAAGCTCAATCAGCTGCAGTGTATAATCTTCTTTCCGAATGGAACATAGATAAGTCAATAATCGGAATGTTATCAGATACTACAGCATCAAATACAGGAACAAACAGGGGAGCATGCGTTCTTCTGGAACAGAAACTTGGTCGACCACTCTTCTATTTTGCCTGTAGGCATCATTGCATGGAAGTCATGTATGGAGGAGTGTTTGAAGCAGTCCATGGTTCATCTTCTGCCCCTGAGCCACTTTTGTTCAAAAGGTTCCAATCTATGTGGGACTACATTGATTTAAAAACCTTCTCTACATCACAGGATGATGATGAGATGAAGGAGCAAGTTGATCCTTTCAGAAATGAAATAATTGCCTTTGCCAAAGAACATCTGGCCACTGGAAATTTTCGAGATGACTATAAAGAGTTTTTGGAACTTTCTTTGATCTTTCTTGGTGAAAAAATTGAAAGTTACACATTCAAATGTCCTGCTGGCACGCACTATGCAAGGTGGATGGCTAAAGTTATCTATGCCATCAAAATGTGGCTTTCTCGAAATCAAATCACCCTGACTCCTCGAGAGAAGGACCTGAAAACCCTTACCCTTTTTGGAGTCCTAATCTACTTAAAAAGCTGGATCACTGCTCCTATTCCATCACAAGCTCCGAAGAATGATCTGGATCTTATCCAAAAGTTAAAGGACTATCATGACCAGAAAGTGGCCAAAGCAGCTCTCAAGAAATTTGAAAACCACCTATGGTACTTATCAGAAGAGCTGGTGGCCCTTGCTCTCTTCGATCAAACTGTTGCACCAGACACCAAGGGAATCATGGTCCAGTGTATGAGGGAAAAGGAGGGGTCATTAGACTTCTCAAAGAGAAGAAGACTCAAGGAATGCAAAGCAACACTGAAATTAGAAGCTCTTGCCACAAAGAACTCATTAAAGCTTCTTAAGGCCCTACCGATCAATATTAGTTTTCTTGATGATGACCCCAGCACCTGGGAGGAGAATGAAAACTTCCAAGAAGCTAAAAGAATCATAGGAAACATCAAAGTAGTTAATGATCATGCTGAAAGGGCAGTAGCTCTCATTCAGACCTTCAGCGGAACTCTGACGAAAGGAGAAGATCAACTCCAGTTTCTCTTAAGTGTGGTGGATGAGCACCGAAAGAGGTTTCCTGATTCTAACAAGTCCACAATCTTAGCTGGGCAACAATGAGTGGCCTGGTCAGCCATGATACCCCCGTCAACAAGCGGATAATACCCATATATAGGGGGGGGACCCAGAAGCCATGAATGTGGACTTCTGGGGGTAGTTGAGCCACCTCTAAATATTAACCGATTGAACCCAAATTTTGCTCAGAGAAGTTTTTTGGGAAAAGGAACCTAATGAAACCCTGGGAGGAAGAATTTAAAATACTTCCATTTTGTGGACCACCCTAAAAATTATATATATAATTATATAAAACTTATATATATATATATATATATATATGTAAAGAACGACGCGTGTATAGAAGAGCGTTCCGCACAAGATGAGGAGGGAGGACGAGCAAATGAAAAATGAGGTACCTCCCAGGAATCGAACCCGGGATCATCCAGTTGCCGGTCTGATATGTTAACCACTACACCAAGGACCCCGATCAGTCAGTACTCGTAATTCTCCTACATACGAGCGTAATCAAATGCCCTGAGGGGGCACCTTCGCATGTCGTACATATATACATTTTAACTGCAAACAACACCCAGTATAATTAATGTAAAGAACGACGCTTGTGTAGAAGAGCGTTCCGCACAAGATGAGGAGGGAGAACGAGCAAATGAAAAAAGAGGTACCTCCCAGGGATCGAACCCTGAATCATCCAATTGCCGGTCGGATATGTTAACCACTACACCAAGGACCCCGATCAGTCAGTACTCGTAATTCTCCTACATACGAGCGGTTAAAATTATATATGTACGGCATGCGAAGGTGCCCCCTCAGGGCATTTGATTCCGCTCGTATGTAAGAGAATTACGAATACTGACTGATCGGGGTCCTTAGTGTAGTGGTTAACATATCCGCCCGGCAATTGGATGATCCCGGATTCGATTCCTGGGAGGTACCTCATTTTTCATTTGCTCGTTCTCCCTCCTCATCTTGTGCGGAACGCTCTTCTACACAAGCGTCGTTCTTTACATTAATTATACTGGGTGTTGTTTGCAGTTAAAATGTGTATATATACACCGTATTTGACGGCTTACAAGACGCTGCGCCGTGAAAGACGCACCTTAATTTTGGAAAGGTAAATACAAGAAAAAAAGTTTTTGATGCACTTTATTGTTAATACAATGGATATGTAAAATTTAATAAAAAGAAAACCCAAAAGCCAATAAAGAAAGATAATATGATTATTACTCTTATTATTTGTTATTAATCAACTTCAGATTCATTTATAAGGTATTTATAAGGAAAAAAAGTGCGTCTTATAAGCCGACAAATACGGTATATATATATATATATATATATATATATATATTATATATATATATATATATATATATATATATATATATAGATATATTATATATATATATATATATATATTATATATAGGGTGGGTAAAAAAAAAGTGACTCCTTAGAGGTAAACTGTTATATTAAAAAAAGTAAGGGGACTAGAGCTCCCAAACTTTATAGATGCTTACCTTAGCATGTTGTTCGTCTTAATTGAGAAGTTGCTCGATGTGTCCCCCTTCCTTCTC
Organism: Bathynomus jamesi; assembly: GCA_023014485.1. Lineage (NCBI taxonomy): Eukaryota > Metazoa > Arthropoda > Malacostraca > Isopoda > Cirolanidae > Bathynomus > Bathynomus jamesi. The sequence goes on along the minus strand of JAJOZX010014436.1, from coordinate 30,909 downwards.
AACGCAGGCCTCCAAACATGGAAGCCACTGATCAATACACCTATTTACATATTGTTGAGACATCTTCTTCCAGCCGAGCAGAATTCTTTCACGTAGTTCATCTATGTCTCTTATATTGGTACCAGGGATGTAAACTTTGGACTTCAAGGCTTCCCATACACCATAATCTGGTGGTGAAAGATCGGGGCTACTAGCCGGCCACATATTGGGTTCAATAAAATCCAGTGTTTCGTTCTCAAGGAATGTGACAGTTTTACGTGCTCCATCTTGTTGGAAAGTATATCTTTTACTCTATCTAACTGATATTCGACGAATTAGTGGTGAAAGATGTATATATGTATTTTGTTTGTGTTCATTTGTAAGAATTCTATATCATCTAGGTTTCTAACTTTTCTGCCAGTTTTTATATCATCAACAAATCATGTTACTTCTCTATTATTGGTTACTTCACTGTCTATATCGGGTAACATAATTCTGAATTATAATGGGGTAAGAGCTGTTCCCTGTGGCACAGAGTTACGTGCCTACGATTCTGATGAGGATAGTCCTTGGACTGCAACCACTTGCTGGAGCACTCTGAGAAAGTTACAGATCCATTCTCCAACTTTGCCTACTAAACCCACAGAGATGGCATAAAACTATCAAAATTATTTAAATACTAAATTCTAAATACTCTTGAAGATGCAATTAAATACAAGATAAGATACACCAAAAAGGAAATTATTTCAATACAGATTAAGACACTTTAAAGCAGTAGTTCCTAACCTCAGGTCGCCAACCAAATCAGGTTCGTGGGGGTTCTCAAGTAGGGTCGCGAAGGGTCACTATATTCACTATTTCCTAATTCAATTTATATTTATATACATATTTGAATTTTATCATCAGCCTAAGTGTCGGGAGGTCCTGTTGGTGGCCAATTGAGGGTCGCAGCAAAAAAAGGTTGGGAACCACTAAGTTTAAAGGCATCTCTGTTCAAATATTTAAGTACAGTGTCTCACGTGCTACAGTAATACAAAAAGTAGGGTTTCGATGTGGCACAATTTTTTTAGACTAGCTGTCTACATATCACCATTAGCACCAGCATCTTCATTAACACCTTCATTAGCTTCATTACCACCAGACTAATGGAAATGTATTTACGAATGCATTTGAAGAACATGTATTTATAAATAATAAATACGCATGAATGTACAATACAATAGTTAAATACGAATTTGTATTCAAATATGTATTTACTCAGCTTCATATACCCATATGTTTCATTTCATGTGCTATTATTCTATCACATGATCACACTCGTTAAATGCCTTAACAAAGTCTGGATAGTACATCATAATTTTTATTGTTATATTAATTGTGATAACACATGATCTCCCTGATAGGAATCCATGTTAGTTCTCATTGAATCTTTCTCGTGCCTCCAAAGAGTTGAAGATTTTTTCTCTAATTATTCTTTCGAAAATTTTGGTAAGATAGAATGTCAATGACAGAGGTCTGTAGTAGTTCTTTGCGATCTCTCTCCTCCTTCATATATACTTAGGTGCTTTATATAGGAACAATGTTCGCTCTCTTCAGGGCCTCCGGTATTTCTCCTGCGTCCAGAGATCTTCTCCATATCCAGTACAGGGGCAAAGCTATTTCATTTTTACTATATTTAATCAGTGTCGCGTTCAATTTGTGGGGACCTGTTTTCGAATGTGATTTTAGTCGTCCTATTATAGCTCGTGCTATATCGTGAAGCGTAAAATAAAAATAGTTATGTTCTTTCCTCGTAATTCTTCTTGAAGAAGTTATTTCTATCATACATTATTTATTATTTTTGGAGGTGCTGAAAAATGATTTATATTGGGCTTTATGCCATTACACTGTAAAAAATGTACTTTCCAAATACTACTATAGAAATGTTACGAAAAGTAGGTGGAAAGTACACGAGGGACTTTATTTTAGGCACAGTTAAAATATCAAAGTATCCCGAAAGTACAGTCGTGAATTCTTGATTCCGAAAAGGACACGTGAGCTGACAGCGTATTCAGCAAGGAGACCGAAAGTATATTTTCTTTAATATACAGTATATATATATATATATGTTAAACTACACTTCTTCCATGCTCATAATATTGCTCAGTTATGAAACGCAGCTGTTCCACAGTCCATGCAGTCATCTTGAAGGGTTAGTTTTAACTAACACTTTTATTTTGTTTTGTATCTTATCTTGTCTTGTATTGTCAAAACCTATACAATCCTGTACAAACTTGTAACTATCCTCTTTCGAATGATGCGTATGATTTTATAAAAGGACTTATACTTTAAGAGTTACAGGGGTTTCTTTTGGGTCCCATTTCTCTGGATCACCCTTTATATATATATATATATATATGTGTGTGTGTGTGTGTGTGTATATATATATATAGTATGTAGTCTGTATATCTATTATATATTTTCACCTGTCTGTTTGTCTGTCCTTTATGTAAGCGCAAACTACAGAAAGACTTCAAACCGTTTGACCTAGAGCTACCAAATTTGGCACGGGAACCTCTTATGGGATGAAGAATGTTAATAAATTAAATAATTAAAATTACTGGGCCCAAAAGCCCCAGCACCGCGATTAAACTAAAGAAAGAACGCAGCCGTAAAAATTTTGAGCTTCACATTGTGTCAAGATTTCTGAATCTTAACATTTTCATGACTAATTATTTGGTCAATAAAACTATAGAAAAGAACACAGTCATGAAAATCTTGAGCTTCACATATAATTATTTTTTAGGACGACTTCAAACCGTTTGACCTAGAGCTACTAAATTTGGCACGGGAACCTCTTATGGGATGAAGAATGTCAACACAGAGGAGTCGGTCAGCCTGTCTGTTTGTCTGTTTGTGCGAATAGTTGGAGCTATTGAAGAATAGGGACCCCAGCCTTCTTTAGTTAGGCTTATAAGGCTAACTAACGAAAATATCACGACCTAACCTAACCAATCGTTAGGTTAACTGTACGCCCTTGACGATTGGTTAGGTTAGGTCATGATATTTTCGTTAGTTAGCCTTATAAAGCTAACTAAAGAAGGCTGGGGTCCCTATTCTTCAATAGCTCCGAATAGTTACAGAAAGTTAATGTGGCAATGTTTTTTGCAGTTTTTGAAAATCCCAACAACTTTACCATGCCCCCAAAGAAACGGACAAGTTTGGGCAGATCTACATCAGCAGCCAGAAAAAATAAAGAAGCCCGGAAGCAGGAAAGCTCACAAGAAAGACAATCACGCCTTGAAGTTGACTGTGAACGACATGCAACAACCAGAGCAAGAGAAAACCTCCAAGAAAGACAATCACGTCTTGAAGCTGTCCGAGAAAGTGTAGCAGCTACCAGAGCAAGAGAAACACTGCAAGAAAGACAATCACGTCTTGAAGCTGTCCGAGAAAGTGTAGCAGCTACCAGAGCAAGAGAAACACCCCAAGAAAGACAATCACGCCTTGAAGCTGACCGTGAACGACATGCAACAGCAATGTGAAATTTATCCCGGGCAACGCCGGGTACCTCAGCTAGTATACAGTATACTGTATATATTTCCCAAGTTCATGCTAATATGCACAGAGAGCCGAATTTACGTCAGTTTTGATGGAATTAGCGTTTAATTTCATTTACCGATGAAGCAATTCCTAAAAAAATTACTGAACATTTTCGAAATTTTTTGAATGTGACGTAACATTCTGCCCCATCGATTTTATGTTTACATAATTTTGAATCTAGAGTTTTCTTAATTTTTTTTATATGACGGATATTTTTCATTAGTTACTAGAAATTTATGTCAATTTTCTCTGAGTAAGGAAAAATGCGAAGAAAAACGTGCATATGCGCAATGAAGGCATGACTATAAAAACAAAATATAAATGTCCGGACTGGGCCTTATTTTAAGGCTCTGAGCTATTTTCCAAAAGACCATAAGTACCATAACCTATAATGCAATTTTAAGGTGACCTAAACAAATTTTAAGCACCCTTTATGAGAAGGGTACAGTTGATATTTCATTTTAATTTCGATATTACTAATTTTTCATATATATTTTAAAAAATGCAAAGAATTTAAGAGCTCAAACTTCATTTTTAAACTAAGTAGGCTAAATGATTCTTAATTAAAATAAATTAATATTCAAATTTTCCAGGTTACCACAAGCAAAGTTAACCTAAGCCTAGCTCTACATTTTATCAAACATACTGTAGGCTACACACTACACAGTTTCCGTTTCCGTTTCCAGAACAGTTAATGATAGGGAGCATTACCTCGGAGACACGGTCTTCGAAAAGTTTCGTTAACGGTGTTCGTTACCAAACTGTCCGTACGAGAGACAGTTTCGCAAACTATCGGGGGTTGTTTCCGTTTTCGTTTCCCATTCGTGTGAATCAGGGTATAATGGGACAAGAACACTGCACAATGTACATAATTTTATTTGAAATCAACAGCATGGGTTCCGCAAGCGACGCTCTACTCTCGATCTTCTTGCATATCCCTCTGACTTTTAGTTATCCTCCTTTCGGGATTTCAACGAAACCTGCTTTTGCGCTGGACATATCAAAAGCTTTTGATAGAGTTTGGTACAAATCTTTAATTTCCAAACTGCCCTCCTTCGGTTTCTATCCTTCTGTCTGTGCCTTCATCTCGACTTTCCTTTTTGGCCGATCAGTAGCTGCTGTTGTAGATTTCCACTGTTCTTCTCCTAAAGCTATTAATAGTGGTGTTCCTCAGGGCTCTGTCCTGTCACCCACTCTTTTCCTTATTAATGATCTTTTAAGTTGCACTTCCTGTCTTATTCACTCTTATGCCGATGATTCCACTCTCCACTCGCTTCACAATGCGTCCCTCTCAACAGTCAATCTATGATTCGCGTAGGACGGCTATGTTGCACCTGATCTCTGAGCTTTTACTATCCCCGATTGGGAGAGAGAAAACCTTGTGGCTTTTAATGCCCCAAAAACCCAGTTCCTTCATCTGTCCATTTGTCACAATCTTCCACACGACTATCCCCTTATCTTCAACAATACACAACTCAATCCTTCCTCTTCTCTTAACATTCTTGGTGTTTCCTTTTCTCGTAGGCTTGCCAACTTTCTGAAGTACAATTCCGGGATATAATATAAATATATATACAGTATATACGGTGCTTTTTTTTTTGTAAAAAAAGAGGTGCCGGTACTAAGTACTCATATCTTGATAAATTGTAAAATTCTTTTCCCACTCCTACCCTCTTCCTGCGCCCCCTCCGCCTTGTCCATTGAATTTGTGATGAACTTTAATAAAAAAGTTGATAATAAAAATAAAAAATACATAATAAAAATCAGAATGTTTAACATTTATAGACGCCGTTTGTTACGACTGACTCATTTGGCGGGAGTGGAGGGAGAGTGGAGGGGGTCATGTGAGGTCAGCCAATGAATTGTCATTTGAATTTGTTGTTCCGCCAAATGAGTCAGTCGAGATGGGAACGTTAATTTATTTGAGCGGACGTGTGTCAACGTTGCTCTGAAAAAAAGGTGCCGGTACGCCATACCCATATATAATTGGCTACGTCGTGGCCGATGTCGTAACACCGCTTCCCGGAGATCAGCGAAGGAGGTTGTGGTTAAACAACCCCCAATAAAAAAAATATATATATATATTAGTTGCTTCTGTATATAAATTAATATATTAATTAAGCGGTTGCCATGGTAAAATAAAATAGTTAACTAGAGACTATGAGTGAGTGACGACTGACGAAAATTGTGGAGCCCAGAATCAAACTCGTCTGAAACACGTCTGTCTGGTTTTGGTTCTGGCGTCTCAGTCAAGTTCCGAACTTCAAATACCAGTGCCCAGTAAACATTTTTTTTTATAAGTTACATTTAGGAACATATAAAAACATTAATTTAATTATTTTTTAAGATACTATGTTTTATTTACAAGCAGATTTTTTTAAGAATCTGGGAGATTAGGTAAGCATTCCGGGAACTGGGAGAATATACACAATTCCGGGAGACTCCAAGCGAATTCGGGAGGGTTGGCAAGCCTATTTTCTCGCGATCTTTCCTGGAAAGTTCACATATACGCTCTTTCCGAAACAGCTTCTAAGAGCTTAGGTGTGTTGTACCGGCTCCGCAGTTTTTTCACCCCCATTCATTTGCTGTCCCTGTACAGGGGTCTTCTCCGTCCCTGTATGAAGTATGCTTCTCATGTGCTGGGTGGTTCAACCCACACAGCTCTATTTGACCGGATGGAATTAAGGCTTTTCGTCTCACCAATTCGCCGTCTCTTACTGACTGTTTTCAATCCCTTTCTCTTTCCCGCAATATTGTCTCGCTCTCTTTACTATCGCTATTATAATGAACACAGCTCTTCTAAATTCTCTAACTCAGTGGTATTTAACCTGAGGGCAATTACTCCCCGGGGAGGTAACGAGCTGGCGCCACTGTCCAAAAAAACTGAGTTGTGGTTCCACTAAAATTTTGTCACTCTTTTCTAATTTTCCTTTTCTCATATTTGCCATTTAAAAAGGGAAGGGGGTGCTAATTACGGTTTTGTTGGATAGCTCAAGGGTATACCACTGCTACCAAGGGCAGGGGCGCCCGCAGCCTTTAAAAAATTGGACGCACGATTTTTTATAGGTTGAGATTCTGGGGGACGCAGTGCAATAAATAAGTAAGATAACTAGGCCATCTGTGTTCCTATCCCACAGGTTTTCTAAGAAATTAAAATTTGGTCTCCATCTTTTCTAGAAATTAAAATATGGTGGACGCACGTGCTTCTGTGCGTCCGTCTGTGGGCGCCCCTGACCAAGGGTATACCACTGCTCTAACTGCATGCCTCTTCCTTTTAGGAGAACACGCAGTACTAGACTTTCGACACATCCTCATTCCTTTTCTGTCCAACTCTCTAATGGAAAAGTTAATCGGTATTTTCAATCTTTCATCTATTCAACCGGTCAACTCTGGAACAATCTTCCTCATTCCATCTCCCCCCCCCCCCGTTTAAAACCCCCACTCTTTCAGACCCTGAGTGTTCAGGCATCTCGAAAACCTTGGACCTTGATTTTGGCTCTATTCTTACTCTATTGGGTAGGGAGCGTTTTTTCGGGCGTTCGCCCTTGGCCCCTCCTTACATAAAAAAAGGAGGTTTTAAGATATCTCTCACTTCATCCGCAACCAAACAAGGTTCACTTTTAATGCGCGTTTTAAGGGTGATGACTCAAACTAGTTTGCCCAAATATGTAACAATTTTATTTGTTACACTATATCGAATGATGATTATTATAAGTTCCAGTACAAATAACAGAGAAAAGTAATGTAATGACAAAGTTTAAAATGTTTTACTAACAAATAATAATAATTCTTAAACGAGTCAGTACATAAAATTTTCAAATTATTTACATGTACCGTACAAAAGATTTAGGATGGTTTTGATTTCAACAATAAAAAGGAAACAATTCTCTTGAAAGAAATAATTTTTTACGAGTGTTTAACTGTTTACTTTAGTGTTTAAGACAGACTATTTAATGTCCAAACAAATATAATTATTAAAAATAATATGTCGAAAACTATATGCGAAGAACTTTAAAAATATTAGAACAAAATAACAAAAATGAGTAATTATTAACAGTGACTAACAATTATGTACAGTTGCCCGCATATATAATGTTCCTCGCCTCACAGGCGACTCCGTACATGTGGAAACGCCGTAGTGTTAGTCAAAGTACCCCAACTGGGGGAAGGTGGGTTGGAGGGGGGACAACCGAGTCCAACAACATATAATTGAATGTGCAGTGATTGACATACAGGTAATTATAATGTAATGTCTATGTTCATAAAGATAAGCAATTAATATGATCGTGAACAGCGTTGAACTCCATGTAATTTATTAGTCTTATACAGAAATAAGGTTCCATTATGATTACTGCAAATCTTTATAAACAGCTACTACAATAGAACTTTTTATATACAACTGAATGCGAAATGCTCTCCTGTAGGAAATTTTCGCGTTTTTCGCTTAGGCTATAATTTATGTGAAAATATCCAGCAGATGAAATTTGACAATTTAAACTAATGTTTGGAAGATAGGAAGAAAATAAAACTTAGATCATTAAAATACTTTATTTGTAAAGTAAATTCAGTATATTGTAATAAAACATTGTAAAGTAAAAGCAATAAAAACATTTTAAATTATACTGTATAACAAGAATGTCATGAATGCTGCTAATTTCCCAACCCGTCCGAATGGTCTCCCTCATTTTGTGTAGGTTATCCCATGCAGAGACAATCCATTTAGCATGAATAGGTTTCAGTGTGGAGAGATTCATTTACATTGAGTGCTGCTGAAACTTTATCCGCAGACCAAGAGGTAAAACTTGGCTTGATATACGACCTCAACCTCGACCAATCACAGTCCAGAATAAATGTCGTCATTCATGACGTCATTTTAATCTGTAAGATTATAACTAGCAACTGTTGACCGTGAAATTATGATGCCGCGAACTCGTCCGAGAATATGAAAGAGCGAAAATTTGCTGCCGCGAAATTAACCTGGTTTACAGTATATATACTTATAAACTCATACAATATTATACTAATGTTTGTGAAATGACGTTGATGGGCCAAATCAAGGTGTTGACATGGTTACTGGCATGATCTATGTTCATACCATATTTCTACACCGTATGACGAACACCGACTCTGAAAATGAATCCAGCTCAAGATAAAATTGCAAGCGAGGCCGGATAATAATTGGTATGCGGGAAGCAGGCCTCTCTGCAGCTGACATAGCCATGGAACTTGGAATTTCGAAGCTGTTCGACACTGGGTGCAGAGGTGGCAGGAGACTGGGAATCTGCTAGATCGTCCTAAGTGTGGGGCACCAAGAAAGACCGCCCCAGAAGAAGACCGGAGAATAATCAACGAAGTGCAGAACGATCCTATCAACAACGCAGTGGCCGTCCGGGAGACTACATATGGCCGTGTCAATGGACACCGTAAGGAGACGGTTGCATGAAGCAGGATATCACTACCGTACTCCCGCCAGAAAAGAGAGGATCGAGGAACGACATCGTCAAGCCAGGCTCTCGTTTGCTCGCCAGCATATAAATGATGATCTCACATACTGGAGCAGAGTTATCTTCTCTGACGAGAAGACGTTTGCGTCTACAACTCACGGCCGTCTTCGGTGTTGGCGACAGGACAACACGAGATATACCCGCCAAAATATTTACGAAGTGGCACGGAGTGGGCAGGTGATGGCGAATGTGTGGGGATGGATGCACCTGCAAGGACTAGGAGAGCTGACTGAGATCCACGGGAGGTTTACGGTAGATCAATATATAGAGATCATGGAGGAGGTAATGCTGCCTCCTTTTGTACTCGCGTATGCCTTGCCCTATCCTGAGCAGATTATCTTTATGCAGGTATGTTGTATCTGTGTGTTATAGAATATTATATTATTACTAGAGTAAGATAATAGTGGGTTACTGAGATGGATGAGATATAAATCTACTTTTAATATTTAAAATCCATTTGCAGGACAACTCTCCCATCCACACCGCCAGGATTGTTAGAAAGTGGTTCTTCGAGGAGCAGCGAAATCTAGAACTACTGGACTGGCATAGTAAGGGGTGTGACCTCAACCCCATTAAGAATGTGTTGGGGAATGTGGTGAACTCGTGGGAGCCTGGCGGACCAGCCGCCAGCTGCTGGATCACACTATGGCTGAGTGGGAGATGTTCCGAAGGAACACACACATCATACATAACCATGTTGCATTTATGCCTCACAGATTACAAGATGTAACAGACAATAATGGGGGATGGACTAAATACTAACTATAAACCGGGTATAGCTGTGTCATTATGTTAATTTATGGCAAACTGTGAGCATTTTGTATGATAAACTATTTAGTAAAACATTTTCAACCATTGCATATGTGTTGTAATAAAGAATTGGTGTTTTATTGTATATATATATATATATATTCCTTGTTAAGATCTATAATATCTCTACATTGATAATGCAAGAGGAAATCTGGAAAACATTAATGGGTTTATCTGTCCACCGTGATTAAATCATTATCTCTCCACATTGATAATACAAATACAATCTGGAAAACACTATTAACATAATAGGCATCAGCCACAAACCGGTGCTTATATCCTGCTTCATGCAACCGTCACCTTACGGTTTCCACTGATACGCCGATATGTAGTCTCTCCTGGACGGCGACAGCAAGTAACCATGTCAACACCACGGTTTGGCCCATCAACGTCATTTCACAAACATTAGTATAATATTATATGAATTTATAAGTATATATAAATAGATTCATGCTAGTATAACCGTGGATTATTCTTATGTGATTTTGATAATCAGTTACTGTTATTCAGATCGAAACTGGTAACAAGTTCCTTGTGTAACAATCGATAAGCCATTTCCCACTAATTCTCTCTGCTCCTCTACCTCGCTCTCTCTCACACTGTCTCAATCTTTTTTCTTGCTCAATTTTAATATATATATATATATATATATATATATATATATATATATATATATATATATAATCGTGTAGATTCGTAAGTTAGTAAAGGTTTAAAGCTGTACACGGACTCTACAAACAACTTTATTAGTATTGTTACATAATGTACATTATGATTTAATATACGCGAGACTGGTGGGTGGGGAAGGGGAATGAGGGAGTGTGGAGGATGGTTGTGTAATGGCTATTTTTGGTTCAAATTCACTAGTATATAAAAAGTTGTATTGTGGTATCTGTTCATATAGACTTGCAGTAATCATAATGGAACCTTATTACTGTATAAGACTAGTAAACATGGAGTTCAACGCTGTTCACGATCATATTAATCGTTTATCTTTATGAACACAGATATTACATTATAATTAGGAGTCGTTCAAAAATTACGTAACGCTATTTTGGCTAAAACTTGACACCCCAGATCCCCAGGAATGTTCTGTCCAGACACCCCCAAGATGTTATGTAACACTTCCCCCACCCCACACCTCACACGTTACGGAACGTTACAAGGGGGGGGGGGGTCAGGTTTTAGCACAAATAGCGTTACGTAATTTTTGAACGACGCCATATCTGTATGTCAATGTTATATGTTGTTGGACTCGGTTGTCCTCCCTCCACCCCACCTTCCCCCAGTTGGGGTACCTTGACTATCGCTGCGGCGTTGCCACATGTACGGAGTCGCCCGTGAGGCGAGGAACATTACATATGCAGGCAACTGTACCATTATTCAGAACTGCGGAGGAGCTTGAATTTAGCCGTAAATATTCCCGCTATCCATCGCAAACAAGCATATACACATCTTGTATACTTCTAAAAATCTGGACGGACTAATTAAATTTAACTAACTAAAAGGAAGAGACTAATAACTAATTAACAAATAATCTCACTAAAAATTTGGCCCTTCTGGCAAAGGAGTTACAGGATTGGTACGCGTTACATGAACAAATCGAATTTCATATGTCGATGATGGACCTTTTATGCAAGTGTATGGATTTCAGATTTCAAATATACATTTCAGATTTTCACTGAAAATTGTTAACTTAACCTAACCTAACTAGATCTACCATAACTAATCGAAACCTAGCCGGACATAATGTAACTTACCTAACCAACTAAATTATTAACTTAACCTAACCTAACTAGATCTACTAACTAATCGTAACCTAAAAGGACATACTGTAATTTAACCTAACAACTTAACTTAACTTAACCTAACCTAACATAAACTAACTGGTACATCTTTGGAAAGGACTGGAAAGGATCTTTTGCCCCACTGGAAAGAATCTTCAACTGTCTATCCAGCAAATTTTGTCGAAATACTGTATATTGTATAATGAAATATAATGAAGTAAATGAAATATACACTATTCTTTGGCTAAAATTTTGGAATGCCAAACTGACAATTTTAAATACATTTTGGTAATGGAGGTGCTGTCCTTGAATGTGGTCATTAATCTTAAATTTACTCTAAAAATTTATAAAAAACTTTTATATAATTTTATAAAACTCCGTACGATACTATTAAAAAGACTTCTTTATATTATTTTATATGATTTTATATAACTTTATACCAATGGATTAGAATTACGTTTTAAAAAGGCATTAAATTTGAGTTCGAAATGGCGTCATAAATTTTTTTTTTTTTAATTTTAAAATCTCGCGCACATTTGTTTTATACAGTACAAAACAAAAGGGATTTTCATTTATCCCACCTCTGACACCACACACACACACACACACACGCAGTAATTTTAAACTTAAAATATGTTATATATAATATATTATATATTTTAATTGGTTTTAATAAAATTAAATAGATTTAATTAGCGTGATATGAAATATGTTCACTAGGGTGGAGCGAAAAATACTTTTTTTCTAGTATGAAGTTCTAATAGTGATTAGAAGTTGCATTTAGTTGACGATATATACCTGCCAAATTATGAGTTCATTTGTTTAATATTTGCAGCTGCCACCAGGGGCTAAAGTTAACACAATTTTTTGGTAAAAAGGAAAAAATGCTTCTTTTAGGTTTATCAAACTATTATAAAATCTTATCTTAGAATTTTCTAATAGGTTGATTAAGATTCTTAAATGATCAGAATTCGTTTTGTAAAAATGCCTTTTCATATGCGTAATATCTTCAGCTGCCACAAGAGGGCTGAATTTAACTTAAAAATGACAATTAAGTATGATTCTGTATTTACTTGAAAAGGGAACAGTAATAAATTAGGATGTCCTCTCCTCCTTTATACTGGCTTGAGACAGTTAAGAAACGTTATTTCGTGCCTTAGCGAGTTACCACCCTTTCCCCAACCAACCTTCCTCTAGAAAGGGTTCTTGCTGAAGACTATTTAGTAATGCTTTTGTGTCAAATTTTGGCTGTTTTTTCCTTGATTCTAATGTAGCACGAATCCAACCGTCTCTGTTTGTAGGTCCGCAGACTGATCCAGCAGCGTCTGTAACGAGCTTGACGCATCTCTCTACGGCTTGTGTATGACATGGAAACTGAAATAATTCTGAATGAAGAGTAGTACCATGTTTGATGCATGATTCAATATCATCAAGAGAAACTCCTTTGGTTATCGGTGTTCTGCTATCTGAAAATCTTGCCACATAATGAGATCTGTATAGTCTTTGGCATAAAAATTTATTTCTGGCACCTTAAAATACCTGATAACATCTGTTTCTTGAATGCATGCCCTTACTTTTATGATACGCCTAAATCCAACTGACGCACATGCTTGCTCCCTTTCATCAGCTATCATTGCAATGAGAATGTTTTCTTGATTTGCGTAATATGCATTTCGCTGAATGACTGAGTCATGTACTCTCCTAAGCTCTTCACGGAGATACCGGCTTCTTGCAATCATATGCCACATATGTTTTAGCACCATATTGGCATAATGGTTTACGCTTTATCTGAAACCATATTGGTGCGTATACCCTAACAATGAAAGTAGCTAATTCTTGTAAATTGCCTGAAGGATTCTCTGTGCTTGCATATAACCGCAGAGTCCTGTTTGCTGGGGTGAGAGCCACCTTGAATGTGATATATTGCCTGGACTCTTATGACTAAGACTCTTTGAGAATGTTCCACTTGATATAGCCTTGTGAATTTCAAGAAGGCATTTCTGGTCAGTACTTATGTCATCTACATCAACTTCACACATGTCCTCTTGAATTTCAATGGGTTTGAAGTTAACTATGGGAAGCTTTTCACAGTCTGAAAGTGCTCGGCCAATTTCTCCTGAAAATGCTCTTGGTCCAGTAGTGGTACCATCCAAGTAATGAAACAGATGGCGCAATGGAAGTTCATTAAGGTGTAAAAGGCATATCAGCCACTGCAATGGCTTATTAAAGGCTTCTTCCAGTAATCTTATTGTGCCTCCAATACTACCAGTGTTAACCACTGTCAAATCACAGCCAACTGCAACGATGTTCCCTATATCAACATTCCTTTCTTTCAAGCAATTCACTAGCGCTGTGCAAATGTATTTAGCTTTGCCACTGGAAGGTGTCACATGTGCAAAGTACAGAGAGTGTGGTTCAGATATTATGCTGATATGCTCTTCGCGTTTGGTTCTTTGGTGGTTAGAGCCATCACTCTCCTGGACTTGAATCATTGTTTTATCCTTTCTGCCATCAAAGTATAATCCCCGCATGGTTTTTGGCTCTCCTATCTGTTGTAGTTCTTTCTCTGTTTTTGTCTTTCACGTCTTAGCTTACGTCTGTCTATAATATTCCCTTTGTCTTCGGGAGTAACAATTTTAAGATCTGCCAATACTGCAGAAGCAATAGCAGCCCCAGCTCTGTCCGACATTTTAAATCTATCACAAGTAATTGCTAATGAAGGCAGTGGCTCACGCATCTGTTGTTCTGATATTACATATTGAGTCGAGGTTGTATCTTCCTCATTATCTTCAGATATCTCTTCTAGTTGTTGAAGTTCACTTGTCTCTGTTTCGATTTGTAAGTTGGACGTATTGGTTATAGCAGCACTAGTTGTTTGTGAGGATTCCAGACGTGCTTTTTCCATTTCCTTTCGATGTTCTCTTGCTTGTAATCGTATTGTGTGTGCTATGTCAATGCTTCCTATCACCATTATTCTGCGTGTTCGTTGGTCATTTAAAAAATCCTGCTCTTTTGGAGGGACTTTCTTACTCTTTTCACATGAGCATCTCCTAAACTCCTTACATTTGCAGGTGCAGATGTCAAACAAAGTGCATTTTGAAGAGTTTTCAAATTCTTGAAGCTGATTTTGTACTTAGGCTGATCCTTGCGTGACTTGTATGGCTTTAATAAGGACCTGTATTTATCATGGTACACTCGCATCATCTGTAAAACGCGTGTATGTGAAACTATTGGCAAAGAGGCCTTCTTCCAAATATTTTCTACCTTTTTGGAAACTGCCTCTGCTATTTCAGAAAATGAAGGCTCCTTGTTATTCATCTGCTCCTTCACTAAATGTTTTGTGAACAGGTAATCTTTCATAATGCAGTTATAAGTTGGTAGTTGCATATCACTCATCTCACAGGTACTTCAAATATGGCACACTTCATAAGTTATGTTCTCTAGTGAAATGTTTATATTTAGTATTTGATGCCATAATATTTTTAAGAAAAATTCACAATCACAAAATATCCTGTAACATCAAAACATTATATAATTAATATATATAATATATTTTATAAGTATATATAATATATTATATAAATATATAATATATTATATAAATAAACTAAAATTATATAATACATCATAACAAGCATTTTATAATAAAATCAATATTATCTCTATATAAATCACTTTAAAATAAAGTTTTATAATATTCCGATCATAAAAAACTCTCCGATCAACTGAGCAACTAGGCCTACTACCTAAGAAGACAAGTGTTAACACACTGTTCTAATGACTCACAGAAAGAAATTCCTTCACACCAAAACCCTCCCCCACAACCCTCCCCAAACCCTCCCCCACAACATTCAGTGTAGTCTCAACATGACTCAGTTACTCTAAATTGTGTTAACTTCAGCTCTCTTGTGGCAGCTGAAGATATTAAGCATATGAAAAGGCATTTTTACAAAACGAATTTCTTTCATTTATGAATCTTAATCAAACTATTAGATAATTCTAAGATAAAATTTTATAATAGTTTGACAAACCTAAAATAGAAGCATTTTTTTCCTTTTTACACAAAATTGTGTTAACTTTAGCCCCCTGGTGGCAGCTGAAAACTTTAAACAAATGAACTCATATTTTGGCAGGCATATTTCGTCCACTAAATGCAACCTTTAATCACTATTAGAACTTCATACTAGAAAAAAGGTATTTTTCGCTCCACCCTAATGTTCACCCTTACAGCAATTTCATCTAACTTAAACTAATATCTCTTAAACGTACTGAAATAATTTAATTGTAAGGAAATCTGAACGTGATTCGATTTAATATCTTGTTCAAAGGCTTCAGAAACACTGACTAATGTACAGGGTACCCATAAATTATCTTTACAAATTCAGTTGAAATTTAATTGAATTTGTAAAGATAATTTATGGACATTCTATATTTCTCTATTATTGTGGCAAATACAATGTATTTTTTATGTTTATACTTTATTCAACGTCTTTTTCAATAATAGAGAAAGCTTTATAAAATTTTTCTTGAGATTTCCAAGTTTAGTTTGCGGTTAAGTAATAGAACGGTGCTTAATAATTCACAAAAGATAAAATATTTGAGGAAAGAAGCGCCCAAACCTCTTACAATTTATGAATTTTTTATTTTGGAAAGAAATTTTTTTTAGAAAAAAGAAACGTCTCTCCAAAATTTGACTTGGACTCGGTGTGTGTGTGTGTGTGTGTGTGTGTGTGTGTGTGTGTTCAAAAAGTCTCTACCCAGTGAGAATTGTATTACTATTTTTATTAAGTACAGTAACGTGCTTTGAATTGAATAGGGAATATTTTTAACATTTATGATATGGTTTCATAAGTAAATGTATTTCCCATTACGTTGACACCTTTCGGACACCCTATACACTTTTCATAAACTTCTGCAACATTCGTGGCCTTTCCTCAAACTTTCAATTTGTTGAACACCACTTCTCGTCCACTGAACCTCACCTTCTCTTTGAAACTCGGGTGTCTGGGGCGACTGACAGCAACCCCTTATCTGTACCCTCTTACTTTCTCTGTACTCAATTTCACTCCAAAGGTGGAATTCTATACCCTCTGGCTACGGCTCATATGCCAATCTCAAACTAAATACATCTCTGCTGTCTATCTTTCTCCTAGTTCTACTGACTATCCAAAATTCTTTGACTACCTCACCTCCAAAGTGGAATACATTCTATCCCGCTCTCCCTTTGTTGAAATCTCCATTTTAGGTAATTTCAATGTTAACCACCACCTATGGCTTTCCTCCCATTTCACTAACATTCCTGGTGAAATAGCTTACAACTTTTGGAGCAAGTGCAGTTTACGTCCCCCTGACGCAAAAGGGGACACAACCTACACTAGGTCAAAGTTGGGGAACGTAAACTACACTAGGATCTTTAGGAGACATTTTTTATGAATCCATCAAATAAAACGTTAAAACTAACGAAAATATTACGACCTAACCTAACCAATCGTCAATTTACTGTATATATATATATATATATATATATATATATATATATATATATATATATATATATATATATATAAATTTACGATTGGTTAGGTTAAATCGTAATATTTTCGTTAGTTTTAACGTTTTATTTGATTATGTATACGCGGTCAAAGTTGGGGAACGAACTACACCAGGATAATGTAGGGGAACGTAAACTACACGAGGATAATGTAGGGGAACGTAAACTACACTAGGCACCACAGGGGGACGTAAACTACACTTGCTCTCAACTTTTCTATCCTGAATGACCTAGAGAAGATTGTACAGCACTCTATTCGTATCCCCGATCGCCTTGGAGATAGGCCCAACATTCTGAATATATTTCTCACTTCTCATCCTTCTTCTTACTCTCAAAATTTTTTCTCCGTTTGGCTCCTCCGACCACAATCTTATATTGTTTCCTGTCCCAACGCTCCAATTCGGCCTTTGGATCCTCCCAAGAGGAGACACCTTTGACACTCTGGCGCCGTTGATTGGGAGGCCCTTAGGCAGTACTTCTCTGATTTCCCATAGAATGATTACTGCTTCCGTGGCCTTAGCCCCTCCAAGTGTGCTGAGCGCATCACGGAGGTGATTCTCTTGGCCATGGAGGTGTACATTCCTTATTCTATTCGTACTACTAATGCAAAAAAACCTTGGTTTAACTTTGTTTGTTCTAATGCTATCCGCAACAGAGAGGTACCGTCGCCACCCAACTCCTGACTCTCACTCAGCTTATATTTCTGCTCGGAATCGTGCAAAATCTGTTCTTCGACTCGCCAAAAATTCCTTCATCAGCCAAAAATGTGAAAACGTATCCAATTCTAATTCTTCTCGCTTTTTCTGGCATTTAGCCAAGAACCTCTCCAACAACTTTACTTCTTCTTCTGTCCCTCCCCTGCCCCACCTTTCTGCACAAAAAGTAATATATATATATATATATATATATTATAATATATATATTATAATGTTATAATGTTATAATGTTTCAGACCAGCAAAGACCCTAGGATCCACTGATGGCTAGTCTACCTAACCGTGTTTGTAATTGTGAGGCCGTTATAGATTCCAAAATAGTTACAGAAAGCGTACAGCTATTCATCTTAATTAAATACGAATGGAACCCCTTGCTTCCACTCTGTTCTCTTTCCTTGTTTCAGCGAGTGGTGGAATGGATAACCAGTGCACCGTTCACGACCTAAACAACAGAGACGGCTCTGGCGCGGCCAAAATCTCCAGAGAATTGATTGGCTACGACGGTTTTCTTTCCTGCTCTCGGTTCCTCGATGATGATAACCTCTTAACAGGGTCCGGAGACATGAAAGTGTATGTACAAAGGACTTCAGGATACGATTACGTAAAATAACATCCATACGCTGATTGAGTTTGCTTTGTCTCAAGTTCATAAAATAATTTCTGGGGAACGCTTTTGATCTCTTTTAGCCACTCATTTTTTTTAATTTAACCTTTTACCGGAATTTTTTGTAGGACTAAGTTCTGAATGCGTGTGCTTGAAACGTTACTAATTCGTCGCTTTCGGCGGTAAAGGGTTAAAATTAGCATTTTAAACTTTTACTTATAACGTAATGGTTTCATTACATAAATACATAATATCGTTATATATATATATATATATATATATATATATATATATATATATATATATATATATTGTTTGGGGGCAACATACGGCAAAAATATATAAAAAATATTAATAATTTATATTGTCTTTAGGGCTGGTGTAATAACAGTAACATATCGTAACTAACCATTATTTCACTGTATTAGCAGTTACAGTTACGAAGCTAATGTTCTTTACGTATAAATGCGCGTAACAAAATTAACTACTAAAATTCTTTGAAAAATTTTTCACACAATCAAAATTAATATTAATTAATAATTATTATTGTACTGTAATTATATAGGGTGTTCAAAACGTCGCACTACAGTTGGAAATGTATAATAAATAAATTTTCAAAGTGTAGTGCGACTTTTTGAACACCCTGTACAATTACTATTCGCGTGACATTAATTACAAAACATTTTTCTGCGCAGGATGCATTGGAGTCTGGAAACAGGCCAGAAAGTTACTCAGTATTTTGGTCATGCCGGGGACGTGGCCACCTTGAGTCTCGCTCCCGATAAGAACACCTTCATTACGGGATCGGTAGACAGGACTATCAAGTTATGGGACCTGCGCGACACAAAGGATTGCAAGCAAACATTCTGGGGACATACGTCCGATGTGAACTCGGTTGATGTATGTATGAGATCCAACCACACCTATTAAAGCCATAATTATGCTAAACGAACACTAATTCTTTTAATTGCTTTGCTATAGAATATTAATGACCTCTTCATTTGTGTTCTTCCTGAAAGATTACTGGAATTTTCGTTTTTATTATCCATATGTTCCGCGTGTTAAACATATGTTCACATGTTAAGTGTTCACTAGTAACAAATTTCACTTTAACATACATTATCATTATATTATAATATTACTAATATTATTATTATTAATATTATTATATTACTAATATTATTATATTACTAATATCGCTAAAAACTTCTTTACGTTTAAAGTAATTGATAAATGGAATAATCTTCACGCGCCCGTCGTGAACTCTACCAGCGTTAATGTGTTTAAGAACCGTCTTGACAGACATTTTAGGAATATTAACGTTGTTTAAAATAAAAAAATAAAAAAACAATTAGCAACAGGAGCTCTGGTGGTGGTGGTGGTCGAGGATGAGTTTGTTGACGATAAATGCCAGCTTGTGACATGCCAGCGTGTGATGCCAGCAATAAAAAAAAAAAATAGACTAACACGAACGTAGATGTAGCTCGTAGCGTAAACTAACCCACTTTTTGTTTAATTTTACCTACTTTTTTTTTTTCTCTTATCCTCTCCTTACTTTGCATGTCTGTAACTCTCTTTTCTTGCATGTTTGTAGTTTGCATGGTATGACAGTGAGTTAAGACTGTGTTTGCATGGTTTGTAAGCGTTCTTATTTTACTTCTTTTCATCTTTCACCCCTCTCCTATTCTCTCCGACTATTTTTCTGATTTGTCGGCAGTGGCCGGCGGATGATGATGGTGAGTCTTTTTTCTCTTTTTCTGAATGAATGTTAACCCACGAGTGATAGGTGTTCCTCCTTACTTAACCCCTTATTCTCTTCTCTTCTCTTCTCTTAACCCCCTACTCTTTCCTTTCTCTCGGGCTAATCTTAGAGTAGATCACCCCTCTCCTATTTTCTCCGACTATTTTCTGACTTGTCGGCAGTGGCCGGCGGATGATGATCTACAGATCTACAGAAGCTAAGGCTAACAAAGACCCTAAGATCCACTCTAAGGTTAGCCCGAGAGAAAGGAAAGAGTAGCGGGTTAAGAGAAGAGAAGAGAATAAGGGGTTAAGTAAGAGCAACACCTATCACTCATGGGTTAACATTCATTCAGAAAAAGAGGAAAGTGTCTCACCATCATCATCCGCCGGCCACTGCCGACAAGTCAGAAAAATAGTCGGAGAGAATAGGAGAGGGGTGAAAGATGAAAGAAGTAAAATAAGAACGCTTACAAACCATGCAAACACAGTCTTAACTCACTGTCATACCATGCAAACTACAAACATGCAAGAAGAGAGTTAGACATGCAAGGTAAGGAAAAAAAAAAAAAAAAAAAAGTAGGTAAAGTTAAACAAAAAGTGGGTTAGTTTACGCTATGAGCTACATCTACATTCGTGTTAGTCTAATTTTTTTTTTTTTTTTTTTTTTATTGCTGGCATCACACGCTGGCATGTCACAAGCTGGCATTCATCGTCAACAGACTCATCCTCGAGCACCACCACCAGAGCTCCTGTTGTTAACTTTCTTTTTTAATTTAAACAACGTTAATATTTTTAAAATGTCTGTCAAGACGGTTCTTAAACACATTAACGCTGGTAGAATGAACGACTGACGCGGGAAGATTATTCCATTTATCAATTACTTTAAACGTAAAGAAGTTTTTAGCGATATTAGTAATGAAACGTCTGCCACGCAACTTGAATCCGTTATTGCGAGTATTACTATTATCGAAAGTGAACAATTTGTCAAAATTTACGTTATCGATGTTATTAACGATTTTGAAAACTTCAATAAGCTCCCCCCTTAATCTCCTAGTTTCGAGTGAATACAAGTCTAACACTTTAATCCTATCTTCATAAGGCTTATTGCGCAATGCCGGAATAAGTTTCGTGGCACGACGCTGAACCCTTTCTAACCTATCAATATCCTCACGCAAGTACGGGCACCAAAACTGAACGGCATATTCCAAATGAGGCCTGACTAGGGACTTGTAAAGGGGCAATATAATATCCTTCGATTTAAATTCGAAATTACGCGCTATGAAGCCTAACATCCTATTAGCTTTTGCGCAAGACTCCAGGCACTGGTTCCTAACCTTTAAATCTTTAGTTACGCGTACGCCTAAATCTACTTCCTCGTCAACGCTCGCTAAATCCCTATCATCCATCGTGTACACGTAATTATTGTTGCGAGAACCTATATGCAAAACTTTACATTTATCTACGTTAAATTGCATCTGCCACTTATCCGTCCACTCCATAATCCTATCTACATCGTCTTGGATCCTATTTCTATCGTCCTCGTTAACAACCTTACCGCCTATTTTAGTATCATCCGCGAATTTTGACACGTTACTAATCAATCCTACATCTATGTCGTTAATGTAAATTACGAATAACAATGGGCCTAACACTGAACCCTGTGGACACCACTACCTACCTCTAACCACCCCGATTCACTACCATTAACTACGACCCTCTGCTCCTAGCACGAAGCCATTCTTCTAACCAGTTAGCTACCTGACCGCGAATACCGTGCGCTTTAACCTTCGCAATTAGTCTCCTATGCGGAACTGTATCGAACGCCTTTTTAAAATCTAAATAAATAACGTCAGCTGCCCTATGCCTATCGTATTCGCGCACTATTTCGTTATAAAATTCTAACAAATTTGTTAAACAAGACCTATGGCGTCGAAACCCGTGCTGACTACTATTAATCAAACCCCTACTTTCTAAGTGATCGATAATACGATCCCTAACTACGGATTCCAAAAGTTTACCGACAATTGACGTTAAGCTAATGGGCCTATAATTGCTAGCTACCGCGCGGTCGCCTTTTTAAAAATAGGCGTGACGTTAGCTAATTTGAAGTCTTCAGGAATAATCCCCGTTTCGAGTGACTGATTAAAAATCTTCGCTAAGGGGCTACGATAACGTCTTTCAAATCTTTCAAATGTCTAGGATAAAAAGCGTCAGGGCCTGGAGCCTTGCTAACTTTTAGCCTATCGATATAATGCGCAATCTCAGCCTCGTAAACAGTTATTTCATCTAAAATAGTCTCGCTACTAAATGGAACGATATCGTCAACGTCGGGGACATTATTTACGTCCTCTACGGTAAAAACTGTCGCAAAAAAGTTATTGAAAATACCCGCCATCGCCTGAGCGTCAGAAGCCAAAGCGCCATTTACATCCAATAGAGGGCCTATGTTATCCTTTACCGGCTTACGATTATTTACGTATTCAAAAAACTTTTTTGGATTATGTTTACTATCGCAGCTATAACTATCTCTAAATTACGCTTGGCATTCCTAACTGATCTTTTAACCTGACGTCTAAGCTCGATATATCTATTAAAGTTAGCTACCTGGCCATTGCGCTTGTTAAGTCTATACGCTCTATTACGCTCGTTTATGAACTCGCCTACTTCCCTAGTCCACCACTTCGGCCTACCACGATTTCTAACGCGCTTGGGCCTACGAGGAATAAACTCCCTTTCAATATTCCTAAAACTTTCTTTAAACGCCACCCAACGCAAATTTGTATCATTACCCATAAATAAGTTATCCCAGTCCACTACTCTCATCCTATCAGCAAAACTATCAAAATTAGCCCTACGAAAATCAGGGACTTCTATTACGTTACTATCCTGTGTGTTTTCTATCAATAACTTAAACCTAAGAATTTGATGATCGCTACATCCTAAACTCTCGCCTACTTCTTTTTTCTCTTTTCCTGAATGAATGTTAACCCACGAGTGATAGGTGTTCCTCCTTACTTAACCCCTTATTCTCTTCTCTTCTCTTAACCCCCTACTCTTTCCTTTCTCTCGGGCTAACCTTAGAGTGGATCTTAGGGTCTTTGTTAGCCTTAGCTTCTGTAGATCTGTAGATTATTTCTTTAGCTCAAAGAATGATGAAAATACTTATTCTTAATTTTAAGTTCTACAGTTCATAAAGTATTATTATTATTATTATTATTATTTTCCCTAGAAAATTAATAATAAAAAAAACCGTCCTTGCGGATTTGCATTTCCATTATGAGTCATCAGAAATAATTTCTAAAGTTAGTCTGCATGAAGAGCTGCCCCTTCGCTATTAAAGTGAAGTCTTTGTATCACATCTTTTATAATAATAATAATAATAATAATGTCTTCTGTCCATTTAGTTCCATTCTTCCGGGTTCGCTTTTGCCACTGGATCAGACGATAAAACAGCTCGGATGTGGGACATTAGATCGGACCAACAAGTAGCTGAATATAAACCTCCAACTGCCAATTCCGGTTTCACGTGTTGCGGACTGTCAAAATCCGGACGTTACATTATGTGTGGTTCGGACGACAATCAAGTTCATGTTTGGGACACGCTGAAGACTACTCACAGTGGTATTGTTACAGGTTCTCTCTCGGGTTACGCGAAAAGGAAAAAACACGCGTATCTTTTAAAGTCAAGATGATGCTAATAGCTCATTCAGTTCAGACACAAGAGTATGCAAGATATACAAAATATATACATACATCTGTATCCTATATGCACGCATAGATTACACCCATCTGTGTGGATTTAGGTGACTAAATACACGTAAAGTGTATATATATGAAGTTAGAGATGGAATAGTGAGGCAGTCACATTTCTAAAGAAGAATAAAAGGGGACTAACTTATATAATATGACAACATAACTTGCTTCTAGCTGGGTGTACCTCAAAATGGAATTCCAGTTTCTCAACTTCTTTTCAACCTCATGCAATTTCCAGTTTTGAAATCTTTGAGCTACTAAATTAGTAGGTTTATATATATATATATATATATATATATATCAGCAAACAACCACATGGAAAAGGAAACACAAAGTCCGAGCGCTTTCGTGATATATTCACATTATCAAGGAGGAACAGAAAATAGACGGAGATTACAAAGTAAATGAGTTAAATAGACAAGCAAAAAATTCACAATCGGCACCTCAAATTAAAGGCCTTAAAGCCCTCTAAAGATTTTTTCAATTGATAACATAATCTGTAGGCTGCTAAATTACAAATTTAAAAGAAGTATACTGTATAGATGAAATTAGACAAAAAAAACAATACAGAGAACAAAAATTATTATAATTGTTATTAACACTAATATTTAATTAAAGCGCGCAATTAATTGGCAAGAATTTAATGAAAAACGAATAGATAACGTAGATAACAAATAGATAACATAATCTGTAGGCTGCTAAATTACTCTATAGATGAAAGCGCTCGGACTTTGTGTTTCCTTTTCCCTGTGGTTGTTTGCTGATTAATAAGGTCACGTGTTATTTTGTGATTTTAGTGCATATATATATATATATATATATATATATATATATATATATATATATATATATATATATTGCTTTTAAAGGAACACTTCAAGGCCATGACAATCGAATTACATCGCTGACGGTCGCTGACGAAGGTATCGCCGTTGCTACATCATCTTGGGACAACCACGTCAGAGTTTGGGGACTCTAAAGAATATGAAACACGGTGTCTCCAGACATAAAAGAATTTTGATTGTACCATTTCCGAAACCTACAAAAGTGAAGTTTTTTTGCGAGTAGATTATTGACGACCGTTAGTTCTTATAGTATAAACCATCACAAGTATTGATAACTGAGCATTAAATTTGGTAAATTTTTGTCAGAATAAGATTTTGAACGTCGTTACTCAGTTTTTATCACATCTTAATTCATTATCTCAGATTTTTGAAATTTACGATGTAGATCAGTGTTCTCTTAATTATATTATTTACATCGAATGAATTCCGGAATAAAATTAAAGCAAGTTTTACAAATAGTTACGAAATTTCAGTCCCATTGAGGGAAGGGAAGCGAGACTGAAATTTATGAGGCATTTGTAAACACCCGTATTTCATTCCTAAATCACATTTGAATTGAATAACCTTTATTGATAATAAAATAAATAAATTTGTTTTACAATTTACAATGACATAAATAATTGTAAAGCTGGACTATTTATTTTATTTAATTTGGCCTTTAAGCTTTAGGCTTTACCGGGCTATTTGGTGTAAATAAGAGAATACAAACTATCTCATACATTTCAATATGATTGAAGAACGAACAACGGTACAACAAAAATTTAAGGAAAAGTTTCTCTAACTGAAAAAAATAACATTGATTATATTGTCATTTTAATATCCTAATAACTCAATTGTAAAATTGCATAGAAAATCTAACATTTTTATAAACAAGAAAATAAAATCAAGAGATTAGATTTAACAAATATTTACATTTCATATTATTTGCACTTTCTAATTTTTTATGTACATAATGAATTAACTGTGTTCATAAGCTTCTCCGTTTGCATATGCATATAAGGGCTACGTCGTAATTAATGTCGTAACTCCGCTTTCCGTTGATCAGCGAAGTTAAATGACATTGGGTCGGATAGTAATTGGATGGGAGACCGTCCGTTGCATCCAGACTTCGTAGTGACCCGTGGTTCGGATCCCACGTAAAGCTGTAGGTTCCCTCCGTCATACGACCTTCGATGTTGCGAAGGAGGTTAAACAAACTAATCATTACCAAATATGCATATAATTATGCAACGTGTTACGTTGGTTTTGGTGATAAAGTGAATTTAATTTTAAGTTGTTATTGAATGAAGGTTTAATAATTACGATAATTTTATATTATATACTGCTGTTGTTGACGAATACTAGGAGCATGTTTCAGCTGGTTTATATATTTTGTCACTTAACAGTTATATTTGTAGTAAGTTTTAAGTATTTGTATAAGAGTTTATAGCTTCATAAATTTTAAAAATTCGCATGTATATAATGTAATCCTTATATTTTTAATGTAAATAAAGCGCATGTACACTGTTTATACAGAAATAATAAATAAATAATTTAGTGTACCATTGAAGTAAATTTTCTTTAATTAATTATTAGGTAAACTATTATAAATGATATTTTAGCCCTATAAATAGTTTTTTCTACACCATAGATTGTACTAATGAATTTTTTGTTCTGAACATTATTTTTTTTAATTCGTAGGTATTAAATATTAAATATTCTCCTTACACGTTAAATCTGATCCAATAAAGTTGTACGGTAGTTCTTGCACCTATCATAATAATGATTACATACACCTAATTTTACGGTCATACACTTGCATACATTTTGTAAGTAAATCTTGTGCATTACCGACAAGCAGCTTATTTTTAAGGTATACATCAAATAACTAGTTTTATAGTTATGGAAATAACTGATGACGAACTAGACAGTTCTGAAACTACCTTTTTATATATACCGTAGTAGTACTTTTTGTAATGTAGGAAGAAGGGGCCAAGATCGAACGCCGGAAAAAATGCCCCGAATTAATGAAAAAAAAAAAAATATATATATATACACACACACACACTCGAGTTTCCAAGTCAGACGACAGGTTCGAATCCTGGTGGGAGATAAATTTGGCATATGCCGAAATGTAGGTTATGCGTTTATATTTGTATATAATGGTGAGTGCAGTGGGTTAGCAAAGTAAACAACCTCTGGACGCGAGAGAGTTATAGTTCCTTGCGTGATGAAATGTCGCCAAATTATTGTTAACTTTTATTCTGTCGTAGCCGCCTAATGGTTAACGCTCATGTATCCGAGTGTGTGTGTGTGTGTGGTGTGTGTGTGTGCATATCAAGACGTTTTGTTATTGGACAGCATATTTTTTCTCATCATATAGAGTATACGAGTAAATATAAGATATCTGTATTTTTCCATTATTTTAAGTCCTGCTAATTCTATTAAGACAGTGGTTCCCAACCTTCTTTTCTGCCTCAAGGCACCCCAATATTTCTTTCACGGTACCCCGGAGGGTTTTCGTCGCCCTCTACTCAACATCCGAATCAACCACCCGGCTCCCCCTCTCCAACACCACCTAACTTCAAACTCTATAAAGTTTCCGTGTGGATGTAACGAATAGCGAATGTTGTGTTTCATTTCAAATTTGCACATGGTCATTAACTTTTGAAATTCCAATTATTTATTTTTTTGCAATTTTCATGAAATTTGGCGGTACTCCTATAACACCCCTTGCGGCACTTCGGTTGGGAACATTGGAATCTATACCTAATATTCCCTTCAATTAATTAAAGATAATTATAAAGACTAACTTCTAAGTGGTTTTATTTCCTTTCGTTTGTTTACGTCATTTTGAATGTCATTCCGATTGTGCCTTACAATAAAATTAAGTACCTCTGATAAACTGTAATGTATTACAGACAATTTAGTTTTATTAAGCTTTTATATATTATACAGGGTACCCATAAAGTCCGGCATCATAGGCAAAATTTATTGACGATAGCGTGTTTATTTCTAGGACGTTGAACTTTATGGAAACGCTGTAGAATGAATAGATACTTTGAGCAATTTAATCTAAACACTTTATGTATTTCTATAATGTGTAAATAATTTAATTTAAAAGTGAATAACCAACCCTCAATGAATATGATATTACGGTTATTTTTTTCAGGAGCACTTGACCCATATGTTGTTCATGAACAGAGTGATTTAATCATTATGAACACCATTATTTTTACATGTTTTAATTATTGTGATAGTTTGAATTAAACCTAAATTTGTTCAATTTAGGGCTCGGAGCTAACACTTGTGATTCTGCTTTAGTTCGATGTAATTAAGTTACAATATATAGTAGAACTATGATTTAAGTTTTGTTTAAATTCTTTTCCTATTTCTCATATATATATATATATATATATGAAAATTATTTCACGAAGGTAACACGTGAAAAATATTTATGATGAATAAAACCACGAAGGAAAGGAAACACAAAATGGTGCTCAAGCGCACCATTTTGTGTTTCCTTTCCTTCGTGGTTTTATTCATCATATATATTATATATATACACACACACACCCGGATACAAAAATCGTGTCCACGTCAGAAATAAGTAAATACAAAATATGAAGCATGATGACATTAACATCTAAATTAGTTGTCATAAAAATGTTACAGATACTGTATATATATATATTGTGTCAGAGCAATCGTGGAAATTTGTGCGTACATATGTAACGTTTCCATGGGAACTAATTTAGATGTTAATATGGTCATGCTTCATATTTTGTATTATTTACTTATTTCGGACGTGAACAAGATTTTTGTGTCCCAGAATATATATATATTATATATATATATATATATATATATATATATACAGTATATACCTGCAAAACAAATTCTCAACCAAGATCTGGTGACAGAAAGTAGAACTAAAGTACCAGCCGGATGAATTCTACTGGCCCCTGAATGAATTTTATATTTTTTGACATTTTAGCAAAGTAGATGGTTCAGTTTCTGGTGACGTTACTAATTTAACTCGTGATTAAAATCATAAGAGCTAATTCAGAGAAACCTTTATCATCCTATACATTTGTTGCTAAGTTAAATATAAAAAGATGCGAGAGATGCGAGGTACCAAGTAAGTCCATTTTATTACAAGCATTTCTTGGTAGTTTTAGAAAGTGAAATGTTTGATTCTCTATTTGAAATCCTCAAAAAAATCTTTAGCAGTCCGCCAAACCGAAAAAACCCAAAATCTGCCAGTTGTCCAACAAATTAACAAATTCTCTTCATTTAATGCAATTCTTCCTATTTCTATTCCCTGTTTTAAAAAACTCACGAAGAAAGTAATCTCAGTAGGCCTATATTTGATTCGTGTGGTTTTGCATCTTACAATATTCGCTATTGACATAGTTATAATCTCCATCTTAATCGCGATGTTAGACTATATTTTTGGTCGACAAAATATAATAAACTATATAAATTATTTGATTACTTGATAAATTACATATACTGTCGAAAAATATTATTAATTTTAAATTAAAAACTTTGATACTGTTTCATTTTTTGCTCATTTGGCAGTAAATGGGGTTCTTGAGTTTGAGCGAAAAGGATTTTATGCTCTCTTATATATACTGTACGTTGATCTTTGATGACCTTCTCCATATTGAGAACCCAAAGAAATTAACCTCAATCACTTCCTCTTTAGTGACGCCTCGTACGAGTATTTTCAACTTCTGGATGTTTGATGAGAAATCTTTCACTTCATTAACACAGATTTGCGTGTAGAGTTTATAAAGTTATGTATTATTACCCAGTTGGAAATATTCTAGGTATATTGACGCATGCTTTGATTATGACCAATTGAACATTCTACCGATGGTATTTTAAATCGTACGAATAATCTACGACAATCTACGATAACAATGGAAAAGGATAATCAGATTTCCTTCATAAATGCGTTAACTCTACGATAAAATAAACTTCATAACATTAAAATGTATACGAAAGTAGCCTAATTTAACTGTATGCATTTCAGCATAGAAATGCAAATAAGAAAGGAATTTTTGAATTGCGGTGATTTTTTTTTTTCCGCGCATTTCGTGTTACGAAACCCGCATGAATACCCAAACGAATGTAACAAATTTACGATAATATTAAAAAGAAGCATATTTATCCGTAATCTATTTCAAACTAACGTTGGCACGCGAAAAACTAAAGAAATTTATTATCACAAACCAAGAGATTAAGACCCAAACTTCAAAAATACTTTATCTTTTTTTTTTTTAAATTTACTCTAACCTTTAACTGAAACAATTACTTAAAATTTTGGTACCAACCTTCGTTAAAGTTTCCCAACCTCAGAAAAAGTACCCTAAAAAAAATAGTAAAAGTCCTCAGCCAAGTGTTATTTATGTCATTCCGTGCAAAGACTCCATAATTGAATAAGGATCAAAGAGAAAACTTCAGGAAAAAAGATGCAAAAAATATAATTACACTGTAGTCTACATCATTTTGCATTTTTAAATTTTGTAAAAAACTTATAAAGATGGTGATACTATAAAAAAAAAGTATTAAGTTTATTTTAGCAAATAAATATAATTTGTACGAAAACTAGATAGCACAGAAATGATCCTCAGATACAGGGTGTTCCAAAAGTCACATAAATGTCATGCTCATCCTTACGTGAAATAGATTGGGACTTTAGGACACCATATATATATATATATATATATCAGAGTTATCCCACTGTATTGATTGGAATAATGCTTCAGTTTTATTTCACTCTAGCAACATTGTTAATAGAAATATTCTTGAGTCTGCCATTATCCAACTTACAAATAACTTCAACATAAGCAAAGGTCTTTTTCAACTCGATCCTGTTGTTTTGAATTCCTTCAGAACAGATTTAGATAAGAAAGGTAGACGCTAAATCTTTGGTAAACTTGTATGCCACGCTAATAACTTTTATTTTTCAATTTTTATATACAAAAAGGGCAGAGTGCTAAAACCGGGCAGATTTTCCAGTATAAATTTGTATATATATATTTTTTT
>JAJOZX010014435.1:0-87853 GCA_023014485.1 Bathynomus jamesi | reverse complement strand
TGGGTAATATGTTGAACCTGAGATCACTCAATAATGGTAGGAGCGAGAGGAGCAATAAAAATCTATAGATTCTTTACCGATTGCTTATAAAAGAATAACATCCGGGGAGATTTTAAGCATAGTATTTCTATACTTCACTTAGGTACTGAGATATATTAAAAGTTCCAAAGGCTAAAGTTTAACCACGGAAGATAAGAAAAGTTATTCTTTTCAAGTAAAAGAAAGGAGAAAAAGCAACAAAAAGCTACGATGCCATCCTATGAAGAGCTCCAAAAAATACGAGAAAATATGAAATCTGATGACAATGAACTGGATGGAGCCAGCAACAGAGGGATGGAAGAAATAAATAAACTGAAGAATGAAAAACAAAGCTGTATGGAACAGAAATAAGATGGAGAGGAGAAAGTCGGGGAAAATTTCATTTAACTAAATTAAATTTAACACAGGGGGGCTTCAATTCTCTATTTTCATTATTAAAATCACATTTTATATAAATTATCTTTCAAAGATGTTCTTGGTCGGTATAATAGTGATATCAGCCTGTAATTTAACATTTTTAATAATGTATTAGTAGAAACTGATTTATGAAAGGAGAACCGCTGTAGCTTTTTTAAAACATAATTTGGAGATACTAATGTATAAGATCAATATGTAATTAGTAGGGCAGTCAAAAAGTTGACCGAAAAAAATTAAGAAAGTTGACCTTACGAATTGAAAAAATTGATTGTAAAGTTGCCTTTACTTCAATAATAAAAAACGATACTTTAATTATTATTCTGCTCTTCTACATCAGTTGACCGATTGTGGTAAATTATGAAGTATTTGCCGACATTTTCTGGCAAAAAATTGCGATCCTTACTTAATAATTTATTAAGCATGGAGAAAGATCTCTCTACAGCGCAGTTGTTGGTTGACATTGCAAAAGCTGACCATAAACTGTTGGTGAGATTTCAGGTCTACTGAGGTTAATTATTTCACAAATACCATTTGTCTTGAGTCTTGTTTCAATGTATTGTTTGACTGAACACATATCTTCGCCAAGGTTGATAGAAGAAATGGTTTCATATTCCTCTCTAATGGTGCAATCAGATGCTTCCATCCTAGTCACTAAGCTAGCAATCAAATTATAATTCATTTTGATTGACATTAGTTGCTTTGGCAGTTTTTCATTAGCAACACTCTCTTTAGCCTTCTGAACAATGATTCCTTCATCTTCAAAATTTTCCATAATTGTCTTCACATTTGGAAAATTGTCTGCATAATAAAAAGCAGCGTTCAGCCAGCTTGCCCAACGTGTTACAATCGGTTCTGGAGGAGTTCCTATTTCAGCAAACAATTCCTTCCTTCTTTTTTTTTAAGAGTAGAAGCCTTGACACATGCAATTAAAGTGTCAACATCACTATAAAATGCTCTTATTTGCATCGCACAATTATGTAACAGATGCGCAAGACAGGTTACATGGAAAAGTCTTGGAAAAAGTTGCTGAGTGTCGCTCCAGCTGACACCATGTAACGAGCTGCATCAGACAGAAGTAACAGAAATTTTCTCTTGGTATCTCGAATTCTTTTACAGTATCGTCAATCTTGTGTATGACAGTTCGTGCATTAACATTTCCAAGAAGAACATCGCACCTGATTAAATATGTTTTCTGGGAACATCAATAGATCCAGCAAGTATGTTCAAATATTTTGAGCCCCTTACTTCACTTTCATCAACAATTAGGAAAATAATTTACCCTCTAGCAAGTGTTTTATTCTACTTAACTCGCTTTCTGCCTGTTTCATTGCTATTGATCTGCAAGTTGACACGCAAGGCACTGCTACACCTAATTCAGAGAACAATTGTTTCACATGAGGGTGCTCAAACTTATGAAGAGGTATGTTGGCTGACAGAAATGTAGTCACAAGTTTTTTCCGAAAAATCTGAAGACTTGTACTTTAAAAGGGTTTGCGTCTTTTCATTTCCCACATTTTGGTCTATACCACGCTGGTGCTTTTGGGTAGAGCGATGTTTATCCACAAAAAAGGATTTGTCATGCTTGACCACAACACAACAAATCTGACAGTATAGCTCATTTTTCCTGAAAATGAGTTCATTAGGATATTTTGCAATTATAGCGCGCACTTTAGCAATAGAACTAACTGTAACTTTTGGCATTTTAAATATCTGAAATCAAAAGAAATCGAAATCAGTGAAATCACAAATCAGAAAAAATCACAAATCAAAAATGGTAACCAGTAACCACAATACATACAACACAACCACAATCCAAAACCAGAACGGACATAACTGAATAAGACAAATACGAGCAGCGAAGTTGCCAGTTAACCAAAAAGATGCCAATTTTAGTTATTTTAATTATTTATTCCAAAAATTGACTTTATTTACCTCATTGCTATTTTTTGACCTAACAGGTAAAAGTTGACTTTTGGTTGACCTATTAACTTTGGTAATATACCCCCTACAGGTGTTTTTATTGCATTTTCAGTCGTTTCAGCGAAAAAGTGCCCCATAGGAAACAATTTGACTTTATTGACTTTTGACCGCCCTAGTAATTAGTAATATGTATTTAGTAATAAATAATATATATTTAATAATAAAGAAATAACTTTACTAAGAATATCAGAGATTCTCTTCAGTATTTTTTTTTTTGGTGAGCAAGAAGGCGTTTGATAATTTCATAATTACTGCTTTAAAATCGTCTATAGAAAATTTTTATTTCTCTGAGAATGTATAGAAAAAAGAAGAATGAATCTCGGCTGTTTCATATATTATCTACAAAAAATTAGGTACAAATAGGAACATTTTTCTCGATAAATTAATTGATAAAATCACAAGTAATCATTAAAGCATCATTCATGATCTTCCTCTCAGTTAACGTCGAATTAGTAACATTGATATTCTCAGCATTATAAAATGCCTTTATTTGAACAATCATTGAATAGCCTTTAACATTTCCTTAGCGTAACCTTTGGTGTCTTTAAAACTAGAGACACTATATACACACCACTTTACACTTATTCTTATGATGATGATGCTAAAAATGTATGGCCAATCTTAATATAGAAAATAAAAGATTACGATACAATTTGAAAGAATAATAAGTAATTATTCTTCGTTTATATAATTTAAAGAATTTTAATAATAATAATAATAGTAATAATAATGCTAATAATAATAATAATAATAATAATAATGATAATAATGATAATAATAATAATAATAATAACAGAAAGCCTATATCAGCTTCCATTTTAATATACTTTTATAAAGTTTTCTCTAAAGGTAAAAAAAAATAACTCTCAACTAAATAAATCTTCTTGAGGGCTATTTTTTGGGTGGGTAACCTCTAAACGTCATAGTTATTTTTACTTCTTAATTCAAATTTATATATATATATATATATATAATATATATATATATATATATATATATATACTGGGTGAACCAAAAGTAGGTGGACAGTAAATGATAACGTTATTTTGAGAATACATATACAATTATATTTAATTTTTTTGTATACTATAATACAAAATAAAAAAAAAAAATTAACTTATACCAATACAATACAAAAGCACTGAAAATTTTATCAACGCAGGTGCTCAAATTGCTGTCCATCACAATTTACACAGCTTTGAAGTCTACCTTTCACACTTCGACAAACATTTTTGCACAAGTTTCTTTGTGCATTAATTTCTTGAAATGCATCTCTGATGTAATTTTTCAAATCACCAACACTTCGTGGTTTTCGACTATAAACTTTGTCCTTGAGTACTCCCCAAAAGAAAAAATCCATTGGGGTAAAGTCAGGTGACCGTGCAGGCCATTCAATTGGACCTCTTCGGCCGATCCATTTCTCGGGAAATGTTTCATCAAGATACTCACGGACTGCTCTTGAATAATGTGGAGGGGCCCCATCTTGTTGGAAATAGAGGTCATGTGAATTAGGCTGTTGTTGTGTGGAACAACTTCATTCATTAGAATTTCGAGATACTTATCACCTGTGACTGTTCCATCAACAAAAATTGGTCCTAAAACACCAGAACTTGAAATACCACCCCAAACAGTGACACCAGGCTGGTTTAGTTGCTGCTCTAATGTTAAATGCATGTTCTCACTATACCAGTAAACACAATTATGTCGGTTAACATGACCTGATAATTTGAAAGAAGCCTCATCGGTCCACACAATGTTATCTAAAATTATTGGATTTCCTTCAATTTCGTTCAGCATGATCTCACTAAATTGCAGCCGCCTGTCTGGGTCATCCTCCAATAAGCCATGAATTAGCCATGGACGATAAGCTTTCAACCCAATAGATTTCAGAATTCGTATAATAGAGGTTTGTGAAATGTCCAGTTCTGCTGAGGCTCTTCTGGTGGACTTTTTGGGACTGTGAACAAATGCTTCGGCAACAAGTTGCTTATTGTCCTCTGTGCAAACTGTTTTGGGTCGACCAGTTCTTGGGGCATTAAGAATTGAGCCAGTGGCATCAAATTTGTCACGAATGCGGTAAATGGTTTGTCTCTTTGGGGCTTGAGTACCAAATGTTTCAACCCATTTTGTTCTAACAGTTTCAGTATTTTGAGATTTCCAATACTCTTTTAACACCCATTTTCTGGCATCAGTATTTAAATTATTTGCCATTATGGGTTCTCTGAACTATCTGAAAAGAAAAAAGATTAAATTTAAATAAATTTAGTTATAATATTTAATATAATATAACACAAACACCATAGTTATAATATAATATAACACAAACCCTATTCAACCTACTGTCCACCTACTTTTGGTTCACCCGGTTAACTTCCGTTAACTTTGTAGTAAAATTATGGGATTATCGTTATCGGAGTTAAAAATTGGGGTTAACGGATTATCGTTATCGAAGTTAACTTTTTGGTTAACGGTGCCCACCACTGTATATATGTAAGAATAATCGCGTCGATTGGTCCAATGTTAATATGCAGCAGAGAATAGAATACAAAGACAGAACAAGTCACCTCTTTAATAATTTAGAAATTTTGCACCTTGCCTGTAATAATCCTTGCTCAAATGATTTTCACTGTAAACTCATAGATAGGTATTATAGTAAGATAATATCCCTGTTAAGAGAAGCAGGAAGCCCCCTGATTAAATCTTACAACTGTCATACTAAGATTATTCCTGGATGGAATGATTTTATTGCCCCCCTGAAGAGGGAATCGAAAGACGCCTATGATTTGTGGTGCTTTCATGGTAGACCCAGATTAGGACCTTTGGTTAACCTTTGGTTAGCTTCCGCCCGAATTGTTCAGTATACATGAATATGTGTAGAAGTCGGGGTCAGTATAAGGCGGCCATAAGGCGATGTAAACGGGAAGAAGAGTTTATTCGAGCATCAAAAGCCTGTGAAGCTCGCATAAATAACGATAATAACAAATTTTGGAAATTTGTTAAGAATCAAACGGGTGTCAAAAATGCTGATTTCGAATCTGTAATCCGTTTTTCTCAATCAGCTCAGGTTATCCGGCTATGGCCTCATAAGTAAAATAGAATTTTTCGTGATTTTCTCAAAGCGGAATTGGAACAGTAACATCTATCATCACTTGTTTCACTTGTATAATATCTTTTTTTACTTTTCAGGCATATAGATAAAATATTTCATAATGAATAGAGCGTGTAAAAATGATCCCAATAGATTCTGCTACATATGTGGGACGGTTACCATGCCAAATAACCAGTCCCAAATCACTAAATTTGTGAAGACAATGTATAGAGCATACTTTGGAATTAAGCTAGGGGACCAGGACAAAAATTTCGCCCCTCATATGTGCTGCAAGACGTGCATTGAAAATTTGAGAAGATGGAGCAAAGGCAGAGCGAAATCTTTGCCTTTTGGAATTCCCATGATTTGGAGAGAAGGAAAGGATCACGTGACAGATTGCTATTTCTGCATGACAAACCTCCAAGGTGGGCTTATAAATTTATTTTTCTTAAATATTTTGAAATCCTCGTATGAAACTTGACATAATATTCACCATAATGTAATATTCACCATATATAGCATAATATTCACCATAATGGTAATCATACATTTACATATACATATTGTTATAGAAAATACATTTACACATACATATTGTTATACAAGTTACATTTACATATACAATGAGTGTATATTTTCTTTCTTTTTCATTCATATTGTCCCCGAAGGGACAATATGAATGAAAAAGAAGAAAATATACAGACTCCATCGACCTATTTCATATCTTACAGACCGCAGCCTTCCCTCACGAGCCGCCACTGTCTGAATGCTTCTTCTATTTCATATGCAAGTTTTATATCCATGTTTCTGTGTTTCTATTTTCAGGAGTTAACAAGAAGAATAAACACATTGTTGTATACCCTGACATTCCTTCTGCTATGAGACCTGTACCCCATGGTCCTGGAATTCCAATACCCGACCCACCTCAAACCCTGGACTTCGATGATTCTGATAATGAATCAATGACCAATGCCAATGACCAGTCCCAGTCGTATATACCTCAAAATACCGCTTCAAATGAGCCGAGGCCTCTCAACCAGGCCAAACTTAATGATCTTACCAGGGATTTAGGACTTTCCAAATTAGCTGCCGAGATCTTGGGCTCACGACTTCGAGAGGACAACTTGCTGGCTCCGGGAACAACATTCTCCTGGTATAGGAAACGAGAGGAAGAATTCCGCAAGTTTTTTGCAGTGCACGAAAATACCTCTTCCTTAGTGTACTGCTGTAATGTTGAGGGGCTAATCGAATCCTTGGGCCTGCCATATAACGCATCAGAATGGAGGCTATTTATAGACTCGTCTAAACGAAGTTTGAAAGCAGTACTTCTCAACATTGGGAATAGGGTTGCATCAGTCCCTGTAGCACATTCCGTACAACTTACTGAGAGCTACGATAACATGAAAATTTTACTAGATGCTCTCGTATACGACCAACATAACTGGAGGATCTGTGGAGATTTGAAGATAATACTAAATCATAAGTAAACTATTGCTATTGACTATGTTGTTTTTCCAAAGGTTATTTGAGAGCGTATAAGAACACTTAACTTCCCCACAGAAGTGATACAGTCCAATGCATAGATTTTTTTATCTGATAGAACAAATTCTCTAAATTCTTTAAATATTTTCATTTTTTTTCAGATTGTGGCATTTGTATTGGGAATGCAAGGGGGATACACGAAATACCCATGTTTCCTCTGCAAATGGGATAGCCGAGCGGATGAGAAGCACTATGCACAGCGTGAATGGGCATCCAGAGAGAATTTTGAACCTGGGTCGCATAATGTCGTTTCAGTGCCCCTTGTACCACCAACAAAAATTTTGCTCCCACCACTTCATATTAAGCTGGGCTTGATGAAAAATTTCATCAAATCAATGAATAAGGAGGGTTCAGCATTCCGATATCTCGAGAGTAAATTTCCTCATATATCTGATGCTAAACTAAATGCTGGGGTTTTTGATGGTCCTCAAATTCGAACTTTGATCAAGGATACTCAGTTCGAAAACGCAATGACTCCAACTGAGAAGAATGCCTGGCAGGCATTCAAATCAGTTGTCACTGATTTTCTTGGCAAGCGTAGAAGTCCAGAATACGAGTCCGTTGTCGAAAACTTGATGGAAGCTTTCAAAGCTCATGGGTCGCGCATGTCCATAAAAATGCACTTTTTGTGGTCCCACTTGGACTATTTTCCTGAAAATTGCGGGGATTATAGTGAGGAACAGGGTGAACGATTTCACCAAGATATCAAAATAATGGAAGAGAGGTACCAGGGAAACTGGGATATCAATATGCTGGCGGACTATTGCTGGTGTTTGAAGCGAGACGTGCCCGAAGAAAAACACAGACGGAAAGCCAAAAAAACTTCATTCCTTCCTCAATAAACTTTTTTCCATATTCATTGTATGAATAAAAGTATTTATTCACACAATGTTTTCATTTTTCACGAGTGTTCTTATATATTACTCGTATCTACAGTGTTTAAGCTAAAAAAATCAATAAATTTCGGGATAAAATTGGACTTATAATAAATGGCCAATAGAGAAAAAACCTGACCTGATTGAGGAAAACCAATGTCATTTTCGAATTCAGCATGGTCGAATTGTATAATATGAGTTGAAAAAACCCTCACAGCAGACAAAACAATTTCATATGCATACCAGTGCAATCGATGGGGTGTCGGGGAGGATGAAATTGCAAAGCTGTGGAAAAACCACTGCTCTAACATTCTTAACAGTGTGAGTAGGGATAATCTTAAGATAGATTGCAGCGAAACGATTATGGGAGGGACAAGGAAAAATACTTTGATATCATTTTCTGAAGTAAAGAGGTTAATTAAAGAGTTAAAGACTGGTTCTGCGTCAGGGGTAGATGACTTATCGAATGAGCACTTAAAATATGCAAATGACGTAGTATGTCTGCATATATCATTGCTCCTATCAGCCATGCTGGCTCATAGCTATATCCCTGCAGAGTTCATGAGGGTATATATCTTGCCCCTGGTCAAAAATAAGTACGGAGACATTCTGTCCAGCAATAATTACAAGCTATTGCTGTCGCTTCCTGCTTCTCGAAACTACTAGAAAAACTCTTGTTACTCCGATTAAATGATTTCCTATGGACATCTAATCAGTTTGGCTTTAAAAGGTCCCACTCAACTGACCTGTGTATCTATGTACTTAAAGAAACAATATCTAAATACATTGACAGTAATTCAACCATTTATACCTGTTTCCTTGATATAAGTAAGGCATATGATAGGGTGAACCACAATATTTTATTTGCAAAACTAGAAGACAGGAAGGTTCCCATGTACATATTAAATTTATTGTTTGGTATTCCCACCAATCTTTCACTGTTAGGTGGGGCAATGTACTATCCGAGTGTTTTCGCTCCTCTTGCGGAGTGAGACAAGGCTCCTTGCTCTCCCCTATGCTGTTTAATGTGTATATTGACGGATTAATTGCTTCACTTAATGAGGCAACAGTGGGATGTTGTATAGATAACACAAGGATAAATAACTTAGTTTATGCCGATGATATGGTGTTAATGAGTCCCTCTGTTAAAGGTCTGGATCGGCTACTAAACGTCTGCGAAGTGTATTCGCAGAAACATGATATTCTTTTTAATGTTACAAAAACTAAGGTTATGCAGTTTCATCCTAAAAGCTGTAATCAGCCAGCTGATAAGGTTTAAAATGAATGGTGAAGTAATTGAGGAAGTACAAGAGTTTAAGTATTTGGGCCAAACCATTACCAGCTACTTGAGTGATGACTCGGATATAATAAAACAATCTCGAAGCCTGTGTGCTAAAGCGAATATGACCATAAGAAACTTTCGTTTCTGTACAAGTGAAGCTAAAGACACACTCTTTCGTACTTTCTGCAGTAATATATACGGTCAGCAACTCTGGGTGAATTATAAAAAAGGTTCTGGCAGAACCCTAAATTTGCTGTACAACGGGTCTTTTAGACTCTTACATAAATTACCCCCGAGATGCTCAGCTTCGCAAATGTTTGCTACCCGCAATGTCCCGAGCTTCTCGGAGGTAACAAGACGTGCTCAACACAGTCTAATGCAAAGAATTAAAAAATCAACCAACCCGATTATCCAAACTATCCATGAGTTCTGCCATTTATCCTCTAAGCTATGGACTTCTTGGTACGAAAACGTCTGTCTGTAGCTCCACTTAACTTCGACAGTGCAGTATTATTTCTAATCATTTGTATATATTTCTATCCTTAGTATATGAACTGTCATTGTATTAATAATATTTGTCATATGGACTATAGTCTGCCAATAAACCTTTTCATTTTCATTTTCATTTCCATATATATAAGGAAAATCCAAAATACTTCTATAACTATGTGAAAAGGAAAACAAAAACGCGCGCTACCATCGGGCCCTCAAAGAAAGGAAATAATGAACTAACAGACGATCTAAAAGAAATATCTGAAACACTTAGAGCCCAGTATGAATCGGTCTTCAGTATCCCAAAAAGTAACAAAGCGATACCTGACATAGATGCATTCTTCGAAGAGAAATTGCAAGGAGAATGTATAACAGACTTTCATTTTATCCCAGAAGATGCAGCGAGAGCTATAGGACAAATGAAATCACAGTCAGGCGCAAGTCCGGACAAATGGAACGCACTATTAATTAAAAACTGTAAAAATGAAATAGCTACACCCTTATACTGGATATGGAGAAGATCCCAAGGCACTAGGGAAATACCGAGCATCTTGAAAAGAGCGAACATTGTCCCTGTATATAAAGGAGGGGATAGATCTCAAGCAAATAACTATAGACCAGTGCCATTGACGTCTCACCTCACCAAAGTATTTGAAAGAATAGACAGAGAGAAAATCTATGACTTCTTGGAGACACTGGAAAGATTCAACGAAAATCAGCACGGATTCCGATCAGGTAGATCATGCCAATTAAAACTTATGGAGCACTCTAACAATATCCTAGATACACTTGAAGGCAATGAAAACTATGATGTCATATACTCGGATTTTGCTAAAAGCTTTCGACAAATGTGATCATGGTATAATAGCACATAAAATGAAACATATGGGAATAACAGGCAAAGTGGGAAAATGGATCTACAACTTCTTCAGAGAACGTTTACAGGTCGTCAGAATTCAAGGTGTATCATCATTAGAATCAGAAGTACGCAGCTCAGTACTACAAGGTACAGTACTGGCCCCACTCCTGTTCATTATCATGCTAACAGACATAGACAGTGGAATAAACAGCAACAGTATGGTAACATCCTTTGCGGACGATACAAAGATCAGCAGAAAAATCAGCGATGCAAACGAGGTGGAGGCCTTGCAGAGAGACACAAACAAAATATACAAATGGTCAGAAGACAACAATATGACATTTAACACCGAGAAATTTCAGTTCTTGAGATATAGTAGAAATGAAGAACTTAAACAGACTGCATATTATGTTCCAGATAGACAAGAAATTCAGAGAAGCACGAAAGCGGTCGACTTGGGGGTAATAATGACCGAAGATGCCAAATTCGAGACACAAAATCAGATAGCAATAGACAAAGCAAAAACAGTCGTGGTACAGGTATTAAGAACGCTCAAAAGGAGGGACAGGACAGTAATGATTCCCCTGCTGAGAACACTGATCTTACCAAAATTTGAATACTGCTCAGTTTTGATGTCCCCATATAAAAAGGAAGAAATTAATAAACTAGAAGAAACGCAGAGACATTTCACAGCCAAGACTGATGGCTGCAAAGAGCTCAACTACTGAGAAAGACTGCGTAAACTAAATCTGTACTCCCTGAAAAGAAGAAGAGAGAGGTATACCATAATCTACATATGGAAAATGATCGAAAAACTGGTACCAAACCTAAAACTAAACCCAATTACCATCCAAACAACGCTGGAAAATAGGAAAGGCAGAATGTGTAGTGTTCCCAAATTAAAAACCCGACAAGAAACCTCCTCAACACTGAAGGAAAATAGCTTGGTTGTCAAGGGGCCAAGACTTTTTAACCAGCTCTCAAAGGACCTCAGAAACGTTACAGGGGTCAAAGTTGAAGTCTTCAAGAGAAGACTAGATGCCTGGCTCAGGACGGTACCAGGTGAGCCGGGTGTACCTGGCTATGTGCAGTGGAGAGCGCAAGAGAGCAACTCGCTCCTCCACCAAGCAAGGTCTGGAGACGGGGCCGCCAGCTAAACGAGGTTAACGAGGTATATATATATATATAAACTTTGAATAATTTTTAACGTAAAAATAAAACTCCTTATCTTTTTTGGCGATTCTAAACCATTAATGGATTTAAAACGCCAATGTGTCCTTGGGAGCTTAAAGGGATTTAAAAGGATTTTAAAAGTGTACAGATGAAACGTTGGATTGAAAATCAACACATTTTTATTGAAGAATAGTCCTCAAGAAGATTGAAAGAAATATTTTTCGAACTTCAGAGGAAGCCTCAAAAAGTATAATAATAATAATAATAATAATAATAATAATAATAATAATTTATTTTTTATTATTATTATTTTTATAAGACCTCATAATTTAGTGGTGTACCGATTAATCGGCATCGGCCATATGTAGCCAATTCTCTCACCGATTCTTTGAAATTTAAATTTTTTTTATTACAAAGCAAACTATATTTATAGAAACTGAACAGACAAAAAACACTATTTATGATAATTTATACTCATTTCAAAGTGTAATTATATAAAAATATTTAACAGTCATGAAAAAGGCAAAGCTTAATAAGTTAAGTTCCCCATAAATTTACATCCCTTCCACTTAATACCAGTGCCATACAGCAGTGCCAGTGCCACCCTCACCCCTCCTCAGAGGTCATTCAAAAACCACGTGGTCCTTTTTCGGGTGGTTTTCAAACCCGTCCCCTCCCTTATGGTCATTTGTGGCCAATGACTTAACCCCCCCCCCCCCAAAACCACGTGATCTTCTGATGTCACCCCAACCCCTCCTTAATCTTATGTAAAATGTAAGGTGCCATATTAGATTTCTTATATTATTGAGAGGTAATGAGGTAAATGAACAATTAAAAGGCATATCTTCTAAATAAACTGTATTAATTGTTTGTTTCTTTAATTGAAAATAGTATCTTGACTAATATATTATATTATAAATGGGATATTTTAATGCTTAGTATTGGCCACGTGGTTAAACGTCAAGACCCTCCCTCCCCATGTGGCCCTTGGTGGTCAAATAAGGAACCCTTCTCCCCCTTTAAAGACCACGT
This sequence comes from Bathynomus jamesi, assembly GCA_023014485.1. Taxonomy (NCBI): domain Eukaryota; kingdom Metazoa; phylum Arthropoda; class Malacostraca; order Isopoda; family Cirolanidae; genus Bathynomus; species Bathynomus jamesi. The sequence goes on along the minus strand of JAJOZX010014435.1, from coordinate 75,074 downwards.
GGTTTTTGAATGGCCCCCTCAGTGCTAATGTCACTTTCACCCTAAGATTTAACAAACAAATTCAGTTAAGCTAATTGTAAGAGAAATCATTTAGAAAAAAGGTAGCCTACAAAAATCTATGAAAATAATCTATAAGATTTATTGTACAAAAACCAAAGACTTCCAACAGCCTTCTGAATCACCGTTTGGGAAATAGATGTTTTGTCCATAAAGAGCCGTTAATTTCTTTTGATGAATCACGAACATCACTTCTGTACCGTAGTAGGCAACATTCTAAGACACAAATAGCTGAATAAAAACGAAGTTTATTAAACTTACGTTTAAGATGTAGACACTCAAAATGAAACCTTATAAATTTAGAACTACAGTTGTATAACTTCTTTTTGAGGATGATATAACTAACTGTTTTTAATGATACATAACTCCTTCAGAAAGAAGAGATGGTTTTCAAAACTCGTTTTTATAAGTAGTTTGAGTCAGTAGTAAATAATACTTCTAAAAGATTTAATTTGTGGCTTAAAGAAAAGAGTCAACCTAATAACCAAACACATCGAAATTGAAAAAATTCATAATGAATTAAAAAACAACAAAGAATGAGATCTATCGAAAATGATGAAATTCTTAAGATCAAACTGAAATGCTTCGGAACCTCTCTACCTAAAAATACATCAAAAGATCCTCCAACAAAAGAAGAAACTGAAGCAATCAAAACCTTAAGAATGAATGATAATATAGTAATTGAAAGGCCGGACAAAAGTAGAGGTACAATAATAGTGAATTAAAATGATTATAATGAAAAACTGTCAAAAGTTATTAATGACGTGTCTGAGTTTAAAACTTGTAATAAAATCAAACTGAAAATGTCAAAAAAATCCATAAATAAATTAGTTAACGACATACAAAATGAACACATTAAAAATAAAATTAAAAGAATTGGACCCTCTCAGTAGTATAGCCGCAAAAGGGGAGAGTGCAAGAATGTTGCAAGTTATTATGTAATGTTGCAAAGGGGGGTGGGGGGTGTTGCAAAAAAGAGAAAAAAAAAGAAAAAAAAGAGTACTGGCCTTTGTTGCCAACCGGGGTTGCAAGGAGCATGCAACTTGGGGGCGGAGTTCTCCCCCAAGCTATTCTCCCAAGCTACCCCCAAAGGGAGAGAGAAAGGAGGAGAGGTGTTCACCTGGCAGGAGCCAAGTGCATATTAAGACTTCAGCCGAGTAGGCGTTGTTTTATAGGCTCCTAATCAGCCAGAATCAGCCAGTTGGCTGAGCCAAGGGGGAGGGGTACACCTGAAGGAGAGAGAGACACCAGAGAGAGAGACAGGAGAGAGACACCTGAAGGAGAGAGAGAGACACCTGAAGGAGAGAGAGAGAGAGTAGTTGCCTTTGATTGCAAGGCATGACAACTTGGAGGCGGAGTTCTCCCCCAAGTTATTTTCGTTTTCCTAACCTAAGAGGCCTCTAAGGGGTTTTACCAAAGGGCCTGAAAGAGAAGGACCAGAGGTCCTTGCTCGGCTGGGAGCCGAGCTTGAATGATTCTTTCATCAGCTTCTCGGTCTTTTATAAACCTCTATTCTGGCTGAGTTGCCAGATAGCGCAATGTATTCAGTTGCCAGATAGCGCCATGTGTCCCAGAAAACCATATATTAATCATCCATTGTGTACCACAATATATATGACGGTAGTTAATCAATTAAATTCTGTTTATTAAATAAATAATTTTTTCACACTTAATCTTTATTATTATTAAACCTGGAATTGCATACCTTTCCAGTTTTTTTTTTGCAATGATCGGATTGTTCTTGCTAGATATATATTATTATGCATCATTTTAATGAGAAAGAAATGTACTTTAATATTATGTTTATTAAATTCTCCTAAAATAATTATATAAGACCAAAGTAATGGTCTGACGTTGGAAAAAAAAAAAGTAGAGAGAAGTTTAGTCTTGGAGGCTTCTTAGCAAGACAAGTCTCCCATCAAAATTAGTTTTCTTTACTTACTTTAGCTTCAAATTTTATGGGTAACTTGCATATCTGAAAAAAAATGAGTTTCACTGCCTCAATGAATCATTACACACGATGTCAGTATCACTCACTTCAAGACATTATTGTATAGAAATAAGGTAACACAAGTGCTACAAGAAATAAATAAAAGAAGTACCCAAACAAATCTGTAGTGAAACAAAAAAAAAGCAAAACAGGCCGCGTGACCCTGAACATTTTAATGAGAAAGAAATGTACTTTAATATTATGTTTATTAAATTCTCCTAAAATAATTATATAAGACCAAAGTAATGGTCTGACGTTGGGATGAATCCAATTAAATTCTGTTTATCAAATAAATAATTTTAGACACACTCAATTTTCATTATAAATATTCGAATATCAGTGGGGAAAAACGAACGGAAATGAAAATTTATGAAAATTCAAAACAGACGATCGTCATTCCCCAAAGATTATTCTCAAATCACTATTTCATCTTATCTCATAAATAGGGTTTCGTCGTGGTCAATGGGGTTCCCCCCAATCCCTGATAAGTATCCCTTCACTCCATACGAGATGAAAATTTATGAAACACACGAGCCTCATTCCATGCGAAAAAAATTGAAAAAATACGAGAATTTGCGAAAATTCATTTAAAAGTTGAAATTAACCAAAACACAATCCGCTAGAGGAAAGGAATTCCGAGAATCTGCCCAACTCGATTGACCATAATTTACCTTTCTACCAGTCAAATCGATCAAAACCTCACCTCACTCCGACTCTTAGAAATACACACAATTATATTAAATAGCAATCAGCGAAAGAAATAAGGTAGGCATACCTGAATGTACTATATATATATATATATATATATATATATATATATAGAAAGAGAGCGAGAGTTTTGTTCAAATAAAGGAATCCAAATAATATTTCCATTTACTCAGTTTTCCCAAAATATTATTTAAAATTAAGTGTACTAATTTAAATTTACTTTCTTTTTCCAGGTTAACTATACCCACAATTATATAAATAATAATATCGAAAAATGGCAGAGTTTGTTTCTAGTGAGAAAGGAAAGCCAATGCTCTTAGTGAATGGGTTTTTATATGTAAGAGACCTAACCTAACCTAACCTACGAAATACATCTCGTCAGGGAGTCGTTGCTTACTCTTCCACATTTCAACATAACAGGATTATTGAACCGGATTTAAAATAACAGGATCATTTGACCCGAGGCAGTAGTATGCCCGAAAAACATCGTAATGCACGATTTTTTCTATGGAGCAATAATAATTAACTCTTTCTCGCCGAATTGGTAAGCTTTTCACCCGACCTTAGACCTCCAGTTTAACATGGATTCAGAAATACATCTCGTCGATGGGGTCGTTGCTTACTCTTCCACATTTCAACATAACAGGATTATTGAACCGGATTTAAAATAACAGGATCATTTGACCCGAGGCAGTAGTATGCCCGAAAAACGTGTTAATGCATCATTTGACGAGTCAGTAGTATGACCGAAAAGCATGTTAATGCATCATTTGACCCCGAGTCAGTAGTATGACCGAAAAGCATGTTAATGCATCATTTGACGAGTCAGTAGTATGACCGAAAAGCATGTTAATGCATCATTTGACCCCGAGTCAGTAGTATGACCGAAAAGCATGTTAATGCATCATTTGACGAGTCAGTAGTATGACCGAAAAGCATGTTAATGCATCATTTGAAACGAGTCAGTAGTATGACCGAAAAGCATGCATGATTTTCTCTTTAGTAATAATAACAACTAGCTCGAAGAGTGACAACGGATAAAGTTTTCACGTCACCTTAGCCCACAGTTTAATGTGGAAACCGAATGCTATTTTAAAAATATAATTAGGCTATATTTCTTTATTATAAAATAAGTTAGCAATTATGTTAACACAAGAAAACAATACTATTAACTTGTAAGTAAAAATATAATATAAGGGACTACCATAGAAATGTAAGTGCCTATAATTCAAGAAACACGATTTTATATATATGTTACTCATCCGGTCCCGTTATAGCGGATTGGTACACGTCATAGCTCCACCCAGCTACATCGGCAGCCAATCACTACGAACATCTGGTCTTTTGGGCGGAGCTTGGCGATTGTGCATATAAAAGGGGATATTTTTCAGTTGGGAGTAACAGTAGCTATTTTCGCGTCAGTGATTAATCATTCCCTCCACCATGGACCTGTACGTCTCCCCAGACTTGTATGAAGAAAGTGACGCTGCAGCATTAACGACAATTAGTCTTTTTAATGCGATTGACCGTGATGATTATTCAACGCAAACCGTAGAAGATATTTGCAGTGACGCTCCTTACAATCCGACGCAAGGGACTACCATAGAAATGTAAGTGTCTATAATTAGATTTTATATATATATGGAGAGTTGTAGTATCTCGTCAAATAGATACTCGCCAAAATTTTTTATGTCAATCAATGTTATTTGTTATCCCCATTATGCTAAAATCGAAATTTTTTTTATGGCAATCAATGTTATTCCTCGAACCAAAGATATCTTCACATAATGGGGATCTGTCTGTATACTCTGTATATGTTTTAAAAGAATGAACATTATTCCTTTAAGGTCCGATGAGGATTTGACACGTGTTATACAATCTTTTGAAGAATCTCGGAATACGGGGGTATACTGAACAGTCAGCAATGTCACACATCCTCCACCATGGACCTGTACGTCTCCCCGGAATTGTATGAAGAAAGTGATACTGCAGCATTAACCGCAATTAGTCTTTTCAATGCGATTGACCGTGGCGAATTATTTCCAACGCAAACCGTTGAAGATATTTGCAGTGACGCTCCTTACAACCCGACGCAGGGACTACCATAGAAATGTAAGTGTCTATAATTCGTTTTTATATATATATGGAGAGTTGTAGTATCTCGTCAAATAGATACTCGCCAAAATTTTTTATGGCAATCAATGTTATTTGGTTATCCCCATTATGCTAAAATCGAAATTTTTTATGGCAATCAATGTTATTCCTCGAACCAAAGATATCTTCACATAATGGGGATCTGTCTGTATACTCTGTATATGTTTTAAAAGAATGAACATTAATCCTTTAAGGTCCGATGAGGATTTGACACGTGTTATACAATCTTTTGAAGAATCTCGGAATACGGATGATATACTGATCAGTCAACAATGTCACACCGAAATAATGTAAGTGTTTTTCGATCTTTTTGGGTAAGAAGACAATATATTTTCATAAATTTATTAAATGAAAGAAATCAGTACAATAAACAACTACAGAATATATCGTTACAAATATACGAACAAAAACATTATAATATACAACGAGTACGTACAATTGGAAAACGGTTTTTTATCTGTCTGCATACCATTTCATCGTTTCGGCGAGTGTGACACGGGTCAAATAAATTTAAAAAATTTATAAATTCTTTATCATTTGACATATGCATGAGAAATGAGACGCAGTACATTCCGCAAACATTAGTAAAATATCCTTGCATGCGAAATGGGTTCCATACAACTTCGGGAATATGTAACTGAGCGAGAAATTTTACAATAATAGGGTCACTCCAGGGTTGAGTACCGAGTGAATCAAAATAGTACAGGCGCTGTCTATTTTTAAAATAGACAGCGATCCAGTGAATCCCTTCATTACCGATGATGTCTGTGTTCACAATAAGACTACCGCATTCTCGCGTACTTGGCAAACTCAATGTTTCATTCTTCGCAAACACGCCGATAAATTTGGAACGTGTGACTCGTTCCATTACTTTCTGAAGTGTATTAGCATCCATTTTAAAAGTCAGTGATAACGCTCCTAAATCTATCTACTTCTATTAGGGCTTGCGATTCGAGATATACTAGTACACTAATAGGAGCGTCTATAGGCTTGGCGAATTCCAGCCGCACTGAGATGTTTCCGCTCTGCTGTGGGGTTAAATGGGTATTTACGCTAGCAGATAAGTCAGGTGTAATGTCAAACGGATAAAGGTTAAATTGATCAATGAATTCTTCCTGCGTTACCCCATTACCAAGCTCATCACAATCACCTGCAATATGGGTCAGATTACTATAGGCTCTGGCACAAAGGTAACACAGCGTCTGATGAATAGTCCGTACCCATTGTTCCACCCAAAGCAGTGCCATTAACGTATAGAGTTATATTTTTAAGTCCGAAATTCTCGAATTTAAAGGCACTCTTTTTATATTTTCCATTCACCGAAGCGTGGTCCTGCATGCCGATTAATATCCTTTTAGGAAGATTTCCCAGGGCAATGTTTTCTATCTGCTTCGATGCCAACCCTGCAGGAACCGTATATAGTTTGATCTGCACTCTGTTAATAGGATATTTCACTGTAGCGTTTAGTAAATTTTTCTCAATTTCTAGTTGTTTTGGTGAACTTAATTTCACTCGCCGTACGCGGAGGTATGTGTCCATAATGTGAACCACAACGGGCTTTGCACCCTCTTCTTGATCCGCAGCCAGATTTAAGCAGATCTCAGGACTCGTGCGGGTGAGCTTTATTTTCATATCCACCCCGTTCACAAGCAACTTCTCCTGGAAAGTGAAATCTGTGTGCAACCGTCCAAAACACTCGTATATTTTCTTTTTAGAATTTTTAAATTTGTCCTTTATACTATTTTCATCTTTAGTTTGATAATATCCCTCCGCACTTAAAAAGGTAGCCTTCGCTTCTTTGGAAAAGTTGAGGACATTTTCCAGATAGGCTCGTAGATGATAGTACCCCGTGCCTGCCGATATGTTGGTCTGATTTAAATATACGTCACACTGGTTGAATATGGAGTGCAGAAAGTTTGTTTCAGGGTATACAGCATATTTGTCATCGCAGACCGTTCCATCAGAATGGGCTATACGTAGCTTAGCGTACATGTGCACACAGCTTGGATCAAAAAAGTAAGGGCCTGAGCTGGGTATCACGAATTCTATAGGTGCACTCGGGGAACTAATTGTGTTTAAAGGGTTAATTGTAATAAAGTCACTGTGCTCAATAGAAACTTGGGTTGGAGGTAGCTCAAAAAGGGACAGCTCCGATTTACAGCATTGTGAACTACATGGGTGGATGAAGCGTGCCATGGCGAAATAGTGACTCCTCTCTCGACAAGTGGTAAACAAACTATGATTCATGAGATCAATGTCCTTAGCTTATATCAGTCAAAAAAGTGGTCAACCATAGGTTTCATTCGCTTACAGCACTTCTTTTTTGATAGCCTTTTACGTTTAATACCACGTGACCCCTTCTTCCGGGCAGCCCGCTTCTTCCCGCCACCACGCATTTTTCTCTTTGCATCTTTGATGATTTCGTCCCGTGTACGCTTTAAATGTTTTTTTAGAGCCTCTTTAGGTTTAGCCCCGGCCAATATGTCTTCTGCAGTGTTAATACCTGATTGTAGCGCTTTCCTTCCAAGGTATCTGGCACCCCTCTTCAGCAAAGGAACAGCCGTACGTAGTATGGATGAAAAAATGGACCCAAGTCCACTACCGCGCTGGTAACGCACCCCTCGATAGACGGTGAAAGGCTTTCTATCCATTATAACTCAGTGCGTCGAAAGTGTAGCTTCACTGTTAAGCTCCCGTACCGAATGGGAAGTTTTCACCCTCAATCGTTCTTATATATATTGAGATATTGGTTATTAAATTAGTTGCGACATTCACATAATGGGGTCTGTCATATGTAATACTCAAACTCCTTCCTCTATGGTTGGGGATGTGAGCAATGCGCAGCAGGCGTGCCTGGGTATCCCCAACAAACTGGTGCTCCACTATATTACTGTAAATATAGCACATGTCTGGGGACCTTTCAGCCAATTTCTCCATCTTCAATTGATACATTAATCTGGACAAGTCATGCTGTGTCTCGTGAAATGTGTCTCTTTGGAAGGCTGCGCTATATCGGCCATTGGCTAGAATTTGGAACTTTCTATGGTCTTTAATACGTCTGTTAGTCTTTGATTTTAGGATTAGTGTATGTGCAGGGTTGTTTACGATTTCGTATACTAAATCATTCGTAAGGTTTGAGTTTCTTAAACTTACGTTTAAGCCTCTCACAACATCCTCGGCCGAACCATATTGACCCGGTCCTAGTCTTACTTCTGTACTGTAATACCGTGCAACCTTAGTCCGAGCGATACGCATAGTTTCATCCATAGCTACCCCAGCTTTTTCACACTCGTCAATGTCTCTAAGAATCGTAAAAACGGTTTCTTTATGTTCAATATTTAAAAAGATGGTGTCCAGCTGAATTTCGCATATCCCCACCTCATACGAATCACGACCCAATTCAATGTGCTTGTGGAGCTCTGTTACAAAGTTGGCTAGTGTGTTGTTAGAGTGTACAGACAGGGACGAGGAGGACGGGAGTGTGACGTAGAAATGGTTAGGAGCCATGTTGCATACTATTTAAGCTTCATTATTGCATCAGCTTTTATATAGGTGTTGAAGCTTTCTGGGTACCCTAGCCATTTCACCAGGTACATTTTTCTCTTTCCTGAACCTTTGCTTCCTAAAATTTTCTCAATTTTAAACACATTTTTTCCTAAATTAAACGCAACTTTCTGCAATTCCTCGCGGTAAAAGCCTCCTGAGATTTCTTCCCATTCAAATCTTCAATGTAATACATCATTATCTCACCTTTAGGTCTCACAGCCCTAACTTTAAAAATCTCGCGTGTCCATCCTTGCTCAAAACCCTTTGCGAATTTGTTCCCCGAACGCGACAGCCTTACATAATCATTGATTTTGAACGCGCAGAGTGTGGTGGTGGTGGTGATCCATCTCTCCTCGGGAGCGTACCTCTTTCTAAAACTTCGTTAGGTGTTGTCCCAATCGTGCGATGGTGTGAGCGGTTGTAGGATGACGCCAATGATTCCAGAATGTCTAGAAATCTGTATGTGTTTTTATGTGTAAAATAACGGTGCATGCGTTCCTTTATGGTGCGCTGAACTCTTTCAGCTAAAGAAGCCTTATGTATAGAATTGGTTGTGTAATAGCTGATATTAAACTCTGTCAACATGTTCTGAAAAGCACGGCCTATAAATTCCTTCCCCATATCCGTACAAAAATAGCCAGGAACCCTGTTTTCTTTTAACATTAGCGTTTTGGTGGCTTTAGCAACTGTTTCAGGTGATTTATTTTTCAGAGGAACTAGCCACAGATATCTAGAGAATACGTCTATTATGAATAGAATGTAGCGGTAACCATCGTTATACACAGAATATCTTTGCATGTCTGTTAAATCTGCTTGCCAAATAGAATCAATCGAGGAAGCCGTTGTCTTGGCTGTTTTAAACCTTTTTCTCACAGGCTTATGAAGCGTATAAGCGTCCTGCTCCCTCAAAAATCTTTCAACATCTTTTTTTCCTACTCCGTAAACACTTCTGTACAGTCTATCTACGCCGCCGTAAGAGGATGGGGTAGAAATGTCATAATAGCGTTTAGTTAATACGTTAGCCATTTGCGTATTTTAGAGGCACGTGGGTAGGGTTGGTTTAACCTCTTCTTGCTCCTCTTCAAAGGTGTTACCGCCGGGGGTGACGGCGCCTTCAATTGTGTCACAGGCGTTGCATGCTCCAAGTCTTTTAACCTGTTCAGATTTCCTATCAACGTTTTAGGGACATTTATTTGTTGTAGTCTTGCTTTAATATGCTTCCATCCTGATGGTGATGGCCTATCCCACTTTCTCACCAGATCATGGACAATGTCTACGATATTCGATCCCTGTACCTTTGATCCTTCCACAATGATCTCCCCTGTATCGGTCCATTGTATGGCGGGATCCTCATTCAATAGATTATAAAGACTTAAGCCTTTACTCCTCAATGTAAGTGGGAGGGTATTTTTTAATACATGTTCGATATGTTGTGTGGCTAATCTTTTTGGTTGGTCAGCTGTATCGTCGGGCTCAGATCCTATGTCGCCATGTCCATCGTCCCCCGTGCTGTGCCTAATAACCACAGGAATCTCTGTAGGGCTCTTATAATTTTCGTACTCGTGAAGAAATTTCTGCAGAGCTTCTTGGTATAAGATTCTTTTCTCATCAGGTGTTTTTTCACTGTTTAATAGGGCTAACAATTCGCTTTCCATTCTTTTAAGTCTGCTTTTACGGGGATCTAGATACGTGTCTGGATTCCTTTGCAGTGAAGCGTACACCTCGTGGGGAATCACTACCACTTTCTTCATTATATTAATCTAGTCAGTAAAGGACCCAAAACTGAAAATAAGATGGGGAGAAATGACCCTCCTGTTTGTACAATAATTCGTTTTTTCTTCGCTACAGTTTGGCTTTTACGAGCGAGTGCACGTATTATGTTCTTGTAGCGGCGTAGGCGAGCCTTCTGATGGGTTTTCATTGATACATTGCAATTTATAACGTTAAGACAGATTTCACAGATGCATTTTAAAAAGTCGGCATCGATATTTTTAATAAACATCTGCTGCAATGCCCGGGGCAGTCGATGATAGATTTTTATTAATTCACGGTATTTCTTTAGTCTCTTTGTCATTCTGGAATATACACCGTTTCAGGCTCGTTTGGAAATATATTCGTTCGCAGAAGCACTCTAAACGTGTTTCGCGGATGAAGGTCGCAAAGCAAATATCCGTAACGCGTGCTTGTAGCTTCTTTATAAACTTCCAAAAACTCCTTACGCTGATTCGGGAACATTTGATTGGCTAATACCCCAATTTGTGATACATCTCTACGTTGCGCGAATAAGACTAGATATTGCGTATTTAACGACACATCGCGCATGTATCTATTTTTGAAAAATAGATTCTGATTGATGAAGAACACGCTTATGTTAAGATGGTGGGAGAATACTGTAAATGTCTCGGCAAACGTTTTATCCATCTCCAACATGAGATCGTCAATTACAATGATTGTATGTTCATTTCCCTTTAACGAATTAACGTCATATACGCCTTTGTGGAACAAAATATCATCTTGGTACTCGTTGAACACTGATTGATACGTCGAATAGCACCATATAACTTTACGCACAAATTTCGAGAACATCTCTCCCTTTTCTTTAATGATTTTAAGCATAAACACAGTTTTACCACATCCTGTAGGTCCAGATATAATACATGTGGATGGGCTCGTGAATCTGAATTTTTCTACAGAGTCCATTTCTAACACGTCACACTCCTAAGTGGGTCATTTACAAAATATTACAAATTTTGAGTGCTGTTCCTTATATTTCTTCTCCCACAGAACCGTGAATGACGATGAGGTAGAGCAGCCCATCATTGACATTACGGATGACCTCGACGACAGTGTAGTTGTGATCTCCTCCCCTGCCAACGACCCTCACCAGCGATACCGGTAGCACGTCCAAAGCGGAGGTATGAGAACCCCACGTCAGGTATAAAGCGCCCGAAATACGCGCCTGTTGCAGCGGTAATAGATCCCCAACCCTCAACCTCTTACGCAACAAGCCCCCCAGCAGCACCTCCCGCTAATATATCCCCTTATTCATCCGCCGCCCCCCGTTCTGTTAAGTCTACAATAATAGAGCCCCAACCCTCAACCTCCTACGCAACAGACCCCCCAGCAGCACCTTCCTCTAATATACCCCCTAATTCATCTGCCGCCCCCCGTTCTGTTGAGGATGGTATAACGCTCGAATTGGTGCGATCCGCAGCCCCCACCCCAGCCTTGACTAGAAATCGGTATAGAGTCAGGGTCGACCCTAGAGTCATGTATAGCAATGGAATTGAGCGCGGGTTACGCCGGGTTGTACAGCATATTATAGAGTTTGCTCTTCAGAATCGTGACGAGCGTGAAGTCAGGACGAGTCTGTCCTTTGGATTCGGGTCAGATGACGGTGATGTAGACGATTATTGGGTGATAGTGCCATTTAGACGTTTGGCGGCTGAAGATGTAGAATATATATTAGGACGTATAATGCAAGCCGCCCAAAGTAGTATAGCCTTCAATATGGACAACTTCACGGTAAATATTGACCATGTATACCGTGTTGCGGGTCATAGTGCCATACCGTATACTCTTAACTTCAATTCTCCGACTATTTACCGAAAGCATATAAACGTCGATCGTGGTTGCGGCTTTATAGCAGTACTCTTAGCACGTATGTTTACTGTACAAAATACACGAACTCAAAAAATTTGGTTGCCTACAGTCGTGGAGCGTGCCCGTAAACTAGCTGTAGACTGTGAACTTGAATTTGACTGTAATATGGGTCCTGAAGAGCTGAGAAGGGTAGAACAGGAAATGAATGTCCGCATAGTTGTGTTTGGGTTGGATGATCGTCGTAGGACTGTGTATGTTTTTAAAAGCTGTGTGAGAGATCGTACAAGACCCCTACTTATTTTAGGATTGTCAGGGACAACGTATCTCCCCATCCGTAATATAAGGGGGCTTTACGCTAGTTATGACAAAAGTCGAAAATATGGGAGACATCATGATTTGTGTAAGGGGTGCCTCGAGTTTGCGGATGATATAGTGAGACATTGTAAAGAATGTCACATGGTATGTGAGCAGTGTAAAAGCACCAAATGTGAAAGCCGTGTAGTTGAAGCTGAGAAGAGAGACTGTGATGTGTGTAGACGCACATTTTTCAATAATATCTGTTTTGATTTCCATAAATCAATTGGCACGTGCAGGAAAATGAGAATCTGTGAATGTGGTATGTTTCACACAATGGATAATTGGGGGAAATTTAAGCACAAGTGTGACATAATTCACTGTCCTACATGCCAGGAGGAATATAAGGCTGATGGAGTAAAGCATGTATGTTATATGAAAGATGCTAAGCCTAAAAATAACCCTTGTATAACTGTATACTACGATATAGAAACATATACGAACGCTGAAACCAAAGAGGTAATTCCACATTTACTTGTGAGCCAGACCATCTGTGATGAGTGTATGGGTATCGAATGTGACGAGTGCCCCAAATGTGGTAAACGGACAAACGTTTTTAAAACGAATGTCCGCGATAGTCCTGTGAAACTATTTGTGTCCTATATTGTCAAGTTAGCCGACAAGTTCAAAAAAATGACTGTGTATATTCTCGCCCATAACGGGGCAAAGTTTGACACGCAGTTCCTTTATAAGGAGTTGCTTGAACACGAATCCTCTGAGATATTTACAGGTGATCCATTGAAAAGAGGCAACAAATTAATACAGATGCAGATAAGAGGCAATGTACAATTTAAAGATACTTTATTATTCACACCTTGTAAATTAGCAAAGCTACCCAAGGTGATGGGAGTAGCAGCTGAAGTTTCCAAAGGATACTTCCCTTACACTTTCCTCACCAGCGAGACTTTAAACTACGTAGGCCCCCCCCCCAAACATTATTTTGACTGTATGGATGAACGTGAAGACTTTGATCGATACTACGACAGTTTTAATGAAAGTAACCCTTATAATATAGCTGATGAATGTGAGCGTTATTGCGTGAATGATGTGCGCGTGCTTAGAGTATGTTTCCAGGCCTTTAGAAGGATGTACATAGCCCGTTTCAAATGCGATCCACTGCAAGTCGCAACCACCATCGCATCATTATGTTTTACGGTGTTCAAGAATAACTTCATGCCTAAAGACACCTTAGCCATTATTCACCGAAACAACCCCCGCAGTTACGGACACAAGGCTATTTACTGGCTCATACACCTACAGCAACAGACAGGTGTATACATAAAGCACGCCCGCAACACGGGTGAAGTACCCATTAAGATTAATGGACGTGTTTTTTGGGTTGATGGGTTAAGTGAAAACCGTGTCACTGGTGTGAAGACTGTGTACTCCTTTAACGGTTGCTGGTGGCATGGATGCCCCCGTCCTGAGTGCGGAATCACCGGAGATATCCACGGTAGGTCTCCTGCCGACTGTCTCGCATCAACCCGCACCCGCGATCAACTTATAGGATCACAGTTCACTCACAAAGTCTTGTGGGAGCATGAATATGATGCACGGATGGAGACAGACGAGGTGTACCGTGAGGAAATAAAAACGATCAAGCGTTCAATGGTGCTGGATCCTCTCAAATGTGGTGATAGCTTGTTTGGAGGACGTACAAATCCTTTCAGACTATACTTTCCACCTACGGAGGGCGTGAAGCTCCATTACTACGATTTCTGTTCTTTATACCCATACGTGATGAAGAGCAATCCGTACCCCGTGGGCGCTCCTGAGAAACTGGTGGGACCTAGCCTACCCTCCATCAATGAATTTTCAAAAAATTTGAATGATCGTTACTTTGGGCTCTCTTTCGTAGACGTACTCCCCCCACGCAATTTATGGATGCCGATCTTACCTGTCGTTATCGACGACAAGCTCATGTTTCCCCTGTGCGTGAAGTGCGCGGAAGAGGATAACGGCGAATGTAACCATATACCCCACCAGCGTAAGATCAGAGGCGTATATACAAGTCCTGAGTTGGCCCTAGCCGTACGCCATGGTTATAGAATACTGAAGATACATGAGGTGTGGAGGTTTCAGAAGCTACCCAACCTTTTCACACCATATATAAACACCTTTTTGAAGGATAAGGTTGAGGCATCAGGGTATCCGCGAGGAGTTGATACCGAAGATGAAAAGTCTGCCTATATTCAACGTTACCGCGACCGCGAAGGTATACAACTTGATCGTGTCCAAATTGTAAAGAATCCTGGCAAGCGCTTTAGTGCAAAGTTGTGTCTAAACAGTCTATGGGGAAAATTTGCGCAGAATACCGGCAGAGGGAGCATTCATTTGGCACAAAGTTATAGCGATGTCTGGGATTATGCCAATGCCCCCGATAAAGAGGTCATGGAGATCGTAAATGTAGGTAATACTTACGTAATAAAGTACAACAACACTGAATTTGCCACAGATACCTCAAGGGTTACAAACATACCTGTGGCCAGCTTCACAACAGCCTACGCCCGTATAAAACTTTGGGGTCTATTGCATTCTCTTGGGCGGAGAGTATTGTATGCCGATACAGATAGCGTGATATTCACAGAGAGGGAGGGTGAATACATGCCCACTATTGGGGAGTTCCTCGGCGAGCTCACTGATGAGATCAAGGATGAGTATGGGACAACGCATACGCCGACTCTTTTGCCTCAACAGGACCTAAGACTTATGGGGTACGGGTCAGGGTGGGGGAGGAAATGAAATATATCGTGAAGGCAAAGGGTATTACGCTCAACCATGCGAATCGGGAGGTTGTTAACTTTGAGTCGTTGAAGGATCTAGTATGTTTGGACGATGATGAACAACCTCCCCAACTAATTGTAGGCACCCACAATTTTCGGGCGCAGAAGCTGGGGGGCGTGAAGGAACTTAGGGGTACGAAGGTGTGCCGTAACACCTATAGGAAACGTTACCAGTTACCTGGTACCTATGATACCGTACCCTTTGGATACCAATGATGCTTCTATTGTTAACTCACACGTCTTGTATATAATCGTATCTATTGATTTATTACACGTATTTGTAAATATATATAACTTGAATATCTCGTTCATTAAATCGTATTTGTAAAATTGATTTATTACACGTATTTGTAAATATATATATATAACTTGAATATCTCGTTTATTAAATCGTATTTGTAAATATATATAACTTGAATATCTCGTTTGTTAAATAAATCATGTTTCAAATAGCGTTTCACTTTCTCCTTTGTGTGTGTGTGTGTGTGTGTGTGTGTGCAGGTGAAAGTTCTAAGCTCCGCCCACTGTAAGACCGTGAGTCATGCTACTACCTGGGAGTCCCTGCGTGGTCAGTCGACGCAGTAAGCCCGAGAGATCAGACGTGTATTCAGATCAGACGTGTATTCAAATGGCTACCTTTAATATTGCTTGCACAACGTTTACGAAATGGTATTCAGTAAAGTGCCAGGATGTGGTGGATACCGAAAAACTTCCTATTCCTCCCTCCTATGCCTCTTTTAAAAACACATTGGATTGTGCGAAGTTCCAAGATGTACAAATACTCTACGGATGTTCTGGTGAGACCGTTGAAGGCTTTCGTTGCACAGACGATGTGCTGAAGTATACTGCAGAGCTAAACTTTATAAAGTCTCACATACACCGTGAAGTAAAAGAAACAACGCGTGCAGAAGAGAAGCAGCAGGTATGGATAATGAGTCTTGCTGATGGGTGGTGTGACAAGCGGTATTACGTCATGCTACACCATGTCGATTACTCATACCCTACGACTGAAAATGTGAATCTCGTGATCATGGACAATCTTAAGTATTTTTATCACTATATTAACGTATATCATGATGAGGTTCGTAGTGAGGTTGTGGCTAGTGCCCTGCGTGAATTTTTAACAGAGTTTAGAGACGAGTATCGTTTGATGGGCAGAAAGGAAAAATATGAACATATGTTCCTCTCAAATAGTGCGCCGGAGTGTGGAGATGTTTAGTAAAACATAAAATGTTCCTAGTTCTTATCCAAACTGTCTGGTGCGTAGGCTGGTAGTGATGAAATTAATTCTTGTACCGAAATATGTACAACAATTCGACTCGCGGTCATACGAACAAGCCCATTCACGTATCATCGAGTCAGCCGCCCGTCGAACCATTCCTGCCTACCTGCGTGCCTCACACGGCTCATAGTTATCTCAGAGCTTGAGCCGAGTGGACGTGCGCTCCTCGAATACGATGGAACTTCCTTTGAGCAGCATTCTCAACGCCTCGTACGATGTGTCCGTGACGAAATCGTTGCGCGTGTTCAGGCGTAATTCCGGTACCATTAGCTATGTACTGGAAACGGAATGTAGACCGACAAACAAACGGGTTTATTTAAGTATCGAGGAGATGAATAGAATCTTCGTGATAGTTGAGAAGTGGAGTGAAGATCGTTATAAAATACCTGCTAACGTAGGTACAAGAAGAGAGCAGATTAGTGACGCACCCTCATACGCCGTTGTATGTACGTTGTGTATAAATAACGATCGGCCGTGCATTGATATACGGCTGATGTGGAAGAATGCTTCTGATAATAACGCTCTTGTTCCTACGCGAAACCGTTTCATCCTCGACAGAATGTTTGAAATCGTCGGATTCCGCAAGCTGAAACCTATATTAGACGCGCGTGTTACGGACATGCTTTATTTTGATACAGTACTTGAATACGCCTACACCGCTCTGCTCGATGGGTTTACCGAGTGTAGGGCTGGTGAGAATGGTCTAGAGCTGGACGTTTATTTAAAAAGTTTAGACTCTTTGAAATACCATGAACTTTGGTACAAAGCAATTGATCGGTACAAGGCTGAGCTCACCTACACCGTTCACCCTGAAGAACTATTTCTTTATATAACGCGCAGTTGTCGTAACGATTTAGAAGATTATTTCAATTGCCGCTATGTTGAGTGAGTTCACGATTGAAAAGCTCGAGTCGGTAGAAATAAACCCTCGATTGGAAAAGCGTGTTTATAAACTTGTGTTTAATAATGTAGCTAACGATGAACTCTTTGTGCGTGCTTTTGATTGTATTCTAGACGTATTTAAAGATGACTTACCAACCGGTTGTAAAGTGGGAACAAAAATAGTACTGAACGATATGAAAGCCCTTCATATCGAATACAGGTTTCCCTATACTTTAAGCGGTGAAATATTATTAAGCCGCATATACTGCGTAATGCAGAGCAATAATGATGTAATTGTAAACTCGATTAAGACCGAGTTTAGTATTTTGAAAAAAAAGTGAAATGTAATTATATATATTTTGCGTGATATTTCCCCTGTACGATTATATGCATATTTCTATTATTATTGAAATGTATATTTATTTCTATTTGAAATGTATATTTATTTTATATACTCGATTAAGACCGAGTTTAGTATTTTGAAAAAAAAGTGAAATGTATTTATATATATTTTGCTTGATATTTCTCCTGTACGATTATGTACATATTTCTATTGAATTGTATTTATATATTTTGCGTGATATTTCCCCTGTACGATTATATGCATATTTCTATTATTATTGAAATGTATATTTATTTCTATTTGAAATGTATATTTTATTTTATATATATCTCCATAATTGTGTATATATTTCCTGTACTGTTATATGCATATTCCTCAATTGAAATGTATATTTATTTTCTATATATTTATAATAAACAGAATGATGCAATGTTGTTTTACTTAATTATATCATGTTACGCCTTCTAAACCTACTACCGGTATTCTTTTAAGAAATATAATAATGCATACAACGGTATCGCTAAAAGTGGTATCTGGCAATATTTAAGCCTTCTAAGCCAACTGGCTGATTAGGAGTCTATAATAGTGTATACAATGGTATCTGGCAACTCAGTCTTCGATTAGAATTAAATGAATACATGGCGCTATCTGGCAACTCAAGCCATTTACGCCTTCTAAGCCAACTGGCTGATTAGGAGTCTATAATAGTGTATACAATAATAATGCTAAAAAGTGGTATCTGGCAACTCAGTCTTCGATTAGAATTAAATGAATACATGGCGCTATCTGGCAACTCAAGCCATTTACAGCCAACTGGCTGATTAGGAGCCTATAAAACAACGCCTACTCGGCTGAAGTCTTAATATCACTTGGCTCCTGCCAGGTGAACACCTCTCCTCCTCCTTTCTCTCCTCCTTCTTTCCTTGGGGGATAACGCCGCCTCCAAGTTTTCCTTGTTGCACCTGCAGCATCCCCCCTTTGGGGGAATTTTTTTTCTTCTTTTTTTTCTTTTTTTGCAACACCCCCACCCCCCTTTGCAACAACCCCCACCCCTTTGCAACATTACATAATAACTTGCAACATTCTTGCACTCTCCCCTTTTGCGGCTATACTACTATGCTCTGCCATCAGGTCGGAGATTAATTGGGCAAAATTTTATTTTTCAGCACTACAATGACCCTAAGCATACTGTCAATGTAGTCAAAACCGATTTGGAGAATAAAAAAGAACGTGGAGACTCGCAACTGATGGAGTGGCCTCCCCAGAGCCCTGATTTAAATATTATTGAGGCTGTTTGGGATTATTTAGAGAGAAAGAAGCGAGAAAAGCAGCCAAAATCGAGAGAAGAGCTATGGCAGGTCCTTTAGATGCATGGAACAACATTCCAGCGGATTTCTTACAAAAACTTCAAGATAGCATTCCAAATCGAATCGCAGTAGTTTTGCAGGAAAAGGGCGGTCATACAAAATACTGCCTTTCGACAATTGTATGTACAGTAACTTTTCAGTACTTATGGTGATGGTTCTCTAATAAAGGATAAATCTTGAAGCTAACACGTGTATTTTAACCTTTGAAATTGAGAAAACTTGTCAATACAAGATTTTTTCAGACCTGCCTTAGACTTTTGCACAGTAGTGTGTATATATATATACACACACACACACACTTACTTATATTATACTTTAGGGGAGTTTGAACGACGGTTCAGGATCGACCTGCGGTCGACCCCTCTGTGTGTATATATATATATATATATATATATATATATATATATATATATGAAAATTATTTCACGAAAGTAACAAGTGAAAAATATTTATGATGAATAAAACCACGAAGGAAAGGAAACACAAAATGGTGCTCAAGCGCTTTCGTCTAATGACATCCTCAGGAACACTGAAGTACATAGAAGGTTACAGCCTATATATAGGTTACAAAAAAAAAAAAAAAAAAATATATATATATATATATATATATATATATATATATATATATATATATATATACATACATACATACATACCTATACAATAAACGAAGAAATGAAATTTAAAAAAAAAAAAAAAAAAAATATTAAAAGATTGTGAGATGGGCATACAACTTTGTAAGGAAACACTATCGATTTTTAGCACAAGATCAAACTACCGATTTTTAGCACAAGATTAAATTAATTCTCGGAACTATCTCTGACTCACATGTAAAAAATTCCATGGATCTTACTGAAAATTGAATAATGCACGTACTGAAACTAACGATAGATTGATCAGTTTTGACGTTTGTTCATTGTTTACAAAAGTGCCGATTGATGATATGCTTGACTTTCTCTCCCAAGAATTACATAAGTATGACCTGCCACTACCTTCACACATTGTTTTGGAACTTATTAAGCTTTGCATCAAAGACTGTAAATTCACTTTCAATAACGAGTATTATCAACAAGTTTTTGGGAAGGCCATGGGCAACCCCTTATCGCCCCTCCTCTCCAATATTTATATCGAGTTTTTCGAAATTACTTACATTCCGAGAATCCTGGGGGTTGGCATCCCTTGGTTGCGGTACGTCGACGATATTTTGTGTATCTGGCCCATGAATCGTGACCTGGATAACTTCCTCCTTCAGTTAAATGATCAAGTCCCCTCCATTAAGTTTACTTTAGAAGTGGAACAAGACAATTCAATCCCATTTTTGGATGTGCGTGTACATAGGGAAAGCCCAGGTTTTAAGTTTAGTATCTATCGGAAAACAACAAACAATTTGTCCTACGTACACTTTTACTCGGGACATGACACCCCAACTAAGAAGGCCATTTTTTCATCAATGTTTCTCCGCGCCATTAGGATCGCCAGTCCGGAATACATCGATGCCGAATTGGAAAAAATCAACGGTATTGGAAGTGATCTGTGTTATCCATCTGCGTTTATGGAATCTTGTCTCAACAAGGCAAAACGAACTTTCTATCGTGTCAATAATAACACTCGTACTTTGTCAAAAAATATTTTAGTACTTCCATTTTTCCCGGGCTTTTTAGGCATTGCTAATGTACTTAAACTTTTGGATATTAATGTAGTATTTTCATATAACAATATTGTGAAAAATATCATAGTAAAAAATAGCCCTACCAATAATTCAGGCATTATCTATAAAATTGGGTGTAAACAATGTGATTCCTTTTACATAGGTCAGACGGGAAAGGATTTGCACACACGTATAAAACAGCATCAATATTCCGTTAGAACAGGACAGTTGTCCAGTGCCCTTTTTGTTCATTTGTCAGAGTTATTCCACTGTATTGACTGGAATAATGCTTCAGTTTTATTTCACTCTGGCAACATTGTTAATAGAAATATTCTTGAGTCTGCCATTATCCAACTTTCAAATAACTTCAACATAAGCAAAGGTCTTTTTCAACTCGATCCTGTTGTTTTGAATTCCTTCAAAACAGATCTAGATAAGAAAGGTAGAACGCTAAATCTTTGGTAAACTTGTATGCTACTTTATTAACTTTTAATTTTCATTTTATTTTTATATACAGGGTGTCCCAGAAAACTATTTCAATGAAATCGGACAAATTTTTTAAAAACACTTTTATTTATGTTTATCATGTTTAATATGTGTTAAAAATGTATAAATTTCTAAATTTTTTTCATAATTTTATTTTCATAATTTTTCCATAGTTTTTCATAGTTTTATTTTCATTCTCTTTCAGAACCCTATTAATAATGAATACACAAGAACGCATCTTTGTTGTAACATCCCGTATCAAAGGAATGCAATGTAATGAAATCAGAGAAAAATTTACAAGAAGATTCCACAGAACCGGTTCTACAGACAAAGCGATTCGTGAACTTGTGAACAAATTTAAAAGAACTGGATCCGTACACGACGAGGTGGGAAGAGGACGCCCAAGGACAGCACGTAACAGTACCGAACAGGTACGACAATTGTTTGAGGATGAACCAACAACTTCGGTTAGGGAGGCCGGTCGAAGACTCAACATATCCAAGACAACAGTTCATAGAATCTTGCGTTCGACACTGATGAAAAAGGCTTATCACATTCAAGTACTGCATGCCCTAAATGAAGAGGATTATCCAAATCGAGCAGCAAGGTGTGCAGAAATTGTGGATCAAATCGAAAATGAAAGTTTATTGGATAACATCTTATTCAGTGATGAGGCGACTTTCCACACGTGTGGTAAAGTCAATCGACACAACTGTCCTATCTGGTCCAATGAAAGATCGTCTGAAGTCATAGAATGGCAAAGAGACTCTCCAAAAGTTAACGTGTGGCTTGGAATGACCAAATCCAAAATTTATGGCCCATTCTTCTTTGCGGGAGCAACTGTAACAGGTACTGTCTACCTTGATATGCTTCAGCAGTTTCTCGAACCACAGCTTCTTGATGATGGCATTCTTGATAATGTGTTTCAACAAGATGGAGCATCATGTCATTATGCTCTAATTGTTCGAGAATACCTCAACAGACGCCTTCCGAATCGGTGGATTGGACGTGGAGGACCTCGACCTTGGCCTCCGCGTTCTCCGGATTTGACACCCCTGGGTTTCTTTGCATGGGGTTTCATAAAAACAAAGGTTTATCGCCAAAAGATCAATAGTTTAGCTGAACTTAAAGAACGCATCCAGTTGGCAGTGCGGGAGATAACACCTGAAATGCTTCAAAATGTGTTTCGCAGCGCTGAGGATAGATTTGAAATTTGCAGAGATACAGACGGTGCACATGTTGAAACTTCTCAAGAAAGTTTTGATTTATGATTTATAAATCTATTTGTTTTTGTATCATAATTTAGTAATAAACACAAACTTATGTCAGTTTTTATTAAATTTGTCGATTTCATTGAAATAGATAGTTAATTCTGGGACACCCTGTACAAGATGGGTAGAGTGATAAAACCCGGGCAGATTTCCAGTATAAATTTGTATTTTTTTTTTTTTTTTTTATAACATTGGTTGGAAACAATTAATTTAATCTTGTGCTAAAAGTCGGTAGTTTGATCTTGTGCTAAAAATCGATAGTGTTTCCTTACAAAGTTGTATGCCCATCTCACAATCTTTTAATAATTTTTTTTTTTTTTTTTAAATTTCATTTCTTCGTTTATTGTATAGGTATGTATGTATGTATGTGTATATATATATATATATTTTTTTTTGTAACCTATATATAGGCTGTAACCTTCTATGTACTTCAGTGTTCCTGAGGATGTCATTAGACGAAAGCGCTTGAGCACCATTTTGTGTTTCCTTTCCTTCGTGGTTTTATTCATCATATATATATATATATATGGAGATCAGCGAAGTTAAGCGACATTGGGTCTGGGTAGTAGTTGGATGGGAGACCGTCCTCTGCGCCCAGATTATGTAGCGACCCGTGGTTCGGATCCCACGTAAAGCTGTAGGTCCCCTCCGTCATATGACCTTAGATGTTGCGAAGGAGGTTAAACAACCCCAATTAAAAAAAAAAAAAATATATATATATATATATATATATATATATATATATATATATATATATATCAGAGTCAAATAAAATTTTTCTTTTTATTTTGTTAACATTTTTGTAACATGAAAAATTGTAAAATTATATTTATTTTATAAAGAGAGTTATTAATTTATATTTATATATATATATATATATAATAAGGAAAAATTTGTCAAAACAAAATTTTTAACAAGCGATAATGTAAGGTTGTTAGGCATTGAATTACAAGTAAACAATGATTGCATATTAATTTAAACTGCTATTTACCATACAACAACGGCAGTAATCTAGATGAATACATTGATTTGCTGTATAAAATTAAGTCATTATCAGATAACCCCAAATATTCTCACTGTATAATAATGGGGAACTTTAACGCGCATGTGAACTTGGAATTCTATGTAGAATTGAGTAACATGTGCGAGTCGGCCAAATTAAGTATAAGTGATGTAGATCCACGCTTCTGAAACTAGGGGTCGCGTAAATATTATTGGGGGTCGCAGAAACATTTGAAAATGTTAATAAATATACAGTGTTAGTACCTATTGCTTTTATGACATTGAGTGAAGGGTCGCGAAAAAAATTGTCTGATCCAAAGGGGTCGCAAGTGAAAAAAGTTTGAGAAGCCCTGATGTAGATGCATTAGGGGTAACCAGTGGTAATTTTACATACGTTAGTGATATTAGTGGTACCACCAGGTGGATTGATCATTGTCTCACTTGTAATAATCTAAAGGATTGAATTGTTAAAGTTCATATTCTGCATGATTTCCTTCTTTCTGATCATAGACCATTAGAACTACTAATTAATTTCTTCCAATTTATGCGCAACACGACATAGCAAGAATTCAATAGGTAAAAATAATCGCGTCGATTGGTCTAATGTTAATATGCAACAGAGAATAGAATGCAAAGACAGAACAGGTCACCTCTTTAATAACACTAGGGAACAACATTTTTGTTTCTTGAAAACTATTTGGTGTTTCTTATAGAACTTTTGATGCTGATTCTAAATATGGTTTCAGAATTTTTCTATCACCCACAATTTTCGAGAAAATAATATTTCCATTTACTCAGAGTTTTCCCAAAATATTAGTTAAAATTAAGTGTACTAATTTAATTTTACTTTCTTTTTTTTCCAGGTTAACTATATTTAATAGTATTTTTTGCATTAAAAAATATAGCTATTTAAACAGATTTTTAATAAAAAGAAATTTTTTTTTCAAGTTTTGCTCAAATTTTAAAATTTTTCATAGTAGAAAAAATTGGTTTTCATTCCAAAAAGTTTTCTGTGATTTCAATAATTTTCCGCCAGCATGAATCGAAACTGTATTAATCCCAGAGATACATTTTGCTACGTATGTGGAGAACTGACCATAATGGCACAGAGGAAGACGATGACCCCACTCGTGAAGAAGGCTTACGAACTTTATTTTGGATGTAAGATAGGCGACCAAGACAAATCCTGGGCACCTCATATCTCATGCATTTCCTGTGCCGTTACTCTTAGGGGTTGGATTAAAGGTACCCGCAAATCTATGCCATTTGCCATACCAATGATTTGGAGAGAGCCCAAGGATCACCTAACGGATTGCTATTTTTGTATGACTAACGTTTCAGGATTCTCTGCCAAAAATAAACATAAAATTCAATACCCAAATCTTGCATCTGCCATGAGACCAGTACTACATGACGATGATAACCCAATTCCAACTCCCCCAAAGTCATGGACACTGGATGAAAAGTCTGAAGTTGAATCAATGGAAATTGATGACACTAAAGATACAGACTTTCAGCAACCTGAATCAAATAAACCACGCATGATAACGCAGGTTATGCTGAATGATCTCGTGAGAGATTTGGACCTTCCGAAAAAGAAAGTGGAATTATTGGGCTCCAGGTTACGTGAATGGAATTTGCTGGCAAAAGATACAGGCATATCGGCGTTCCGCACTCGCCAAAAAGATCTGATGCAGTATTTCTCCTCGTCAGGTGGTTTATGCTACTGTAATAATGTAAATGGACTGCTGTTAGCTCTCGGTCATGAGCACAAATCTGAAGATTGGCATTTATTTATTGACTCTTCGAAGCTAAGCCTCAAGGTTGTACTACTTCACAATGGAAATAAATATCCTTCCATTCCTGTAGGGCACGCTGTCCACATGAAGGAATCTTACGAAAATATGAAACTCATCCTTCAGCAGATTAATTATGACCAGTTTTGTTGGTATATATGTGGGGATTTAAAAGTCGTCGCACTTCTTCTGGGAATGCAGCTTGGTTATACGAAGTTCTGCTGCTTCCTTTGTGAATGGGACAGCAGAGCCAGAGATTCGCATTATTTGTAAAGGATTGGCCACTTCGTCAAAAATGTATCCCAGGACTGAAGAATGTGTCTCATGAACCCTTAGTTGACCCCAAGAAAATATACTTACCGCCACTTCACATCAAACTTGGCATCATGAAAAATTTTGTCAAAGCAATGAACAAGGAAGATGAGGCATTCAAATATTTGAAGAAAAAGTTTTCACGACTTAGCGATGCAAAGATAAAAGAAGGGATCTTTGTTGGTCCCCAAATCAGAGAGCTCATGAAAGATCAAAAGTTTGATGATGCCTTGAGAGGAAAAGAAAAAGTGGCATGGGAGGCCATGAAGAATGTTGTCACAAATTTTCTAGGGAACATCAAAGCCTCTAACTATGAAAAAATAGTGCAGGACATGATTGAAGCATATAGGTTATTGGGATGTAATATGTCACTAAAAATCCATTTCTTGCGCTCCCATTTAGATTTCTTCCCTGAAAACCTCGGCGACGTAAGCGATGAGCATGGAGAAAGGTTCCACCAAGATATAGCTACTATGGAGAAACGCTACCAAGGGAGGTGGGATCCGGCAATGTTACATAGCTGATTACTGCTGGACATTGATGCGAGAAGCTCCTAATGAAAACTACAAGAGAAAATCAGTAACAAAGAAGTTTTAAGAAGAATATTTTAAATGCCAATCTGCCACTAATATAATTTTTATGAAGTATTTTTACTAACTTCTATACACTTTTTGAATAAATATTAAAATACAAATTTCTCAGTAACCTTGGGTGATAGAGAAATTCTACGGCTATATTCGGAATCAGCGGAAAAAATCCTATAAGACTGACCTGTTCACGTCCAAGAAACAAAAAAAAAGTTAAAATTTGTTCCCCTAATCCTTGCTCAAATGATTCTCACTGTAAACGCATAGATAGGTATTATAGTAAGATAGTATCCCTGTTAAGAGAAGCAGGAAGCCCTCTGATTAAATCTTACAATTATCATCCTAAGATTATTCCTGGATGGAATGATTTTATTGACCGCCCTGAAGAGCGAATCGAAAGACGCTTATGATTTGTGGTGCATTCATGGTAGATCCAGATTAGGACCAGTATACATGAATATATGTAGAAGTAGGGGTCAGTATAAGGCGGCCATAAGGCGATGTGAACAGGAAGAAGAGTCTATTTGAGCATCAAAAGCCTGTGAAGCTCACATTAATAACGATAATAACAAATTTTGGAAATTTGCTAAGAATCAAGCGGGTGTCAAAAGTGTCACCTCCGACAACCGATGGGGTGTCGGGGGAGGATGAAATTGCAAAGCTGTGGAAAACTACTACTCTAACATTCTTAACAGTGTGAGTAGGGATAAACTTAAGATAGATTGCAGCGAAACGCCTGTGGGAGGAACAATGGAAAATACTTTGATATCAGTTCCTGCAGTAAAGAGGTTAATTAAAGAGTTAAAGACTGGTTCTGCGTCAGGGGTAGATGACCTATCGAATGAGCACTTAAAATATGCCAATGACGTAGTATGTCTGCATATATCATTGCTCTTATCAGCCATGCTTGTTCATAGCCATATCCCTGCAGAGTTCATGAAGGTATATATTTTGCCTCTGGTCAAAAATAAGTATGGAGACATTCTGTCCAGCAATAATTACAGGCCTATTGCTGTCGCTTCCTGCTTCTCGAAACTACTAGAAAAACTCTTGTTACTCCAATTAAATGATTACCAATGGACATCTAATCAGTTTGGTTTTAAAAGGTCCCACTCAACTGACCTGTGTATCTATGTACTTAAAGAAACAATATCTAAATACATTGACAGTAATTCAACTATTTATAGCTGTTTCCTAGATATAAGTAAGCCATATGATAGAGTGAATCACAATATTTTATTTAAAAAACTAGAAGACAAGAAGGTTCTCATGTACATATTAAATTTATTGAAATTTTAGTATTTCCACCAATCTTTTACCGTTAGGTGGGGCAATGCACTA
The DNA here is from genome assembly GCA_023014485.1 of Bathynomus jamesi. Taxonomy (NCBI): domain Eukaryota; kingdom Metazoa; phylum Arthropoda; class Malacostraca; order Isopoda; family Cirolanidae; genus Bathynomus; species Bathynomus jamesi. The sequence continues at coordinate 47,562 of JAJOZX010014435.1, read as the reverse complement.
TCCGAATGTTTTGGCTCCTCTTGCAGGGTGAGACAAGGCTCCTCGCTCTCCTCTATGCTGTATAATGTGTATATTGAGGGATTAATTGCTTCGCTTAATGAGGCAACAGTGGGATGTTGCATAGATAACACAAGGATAAATAACTTAGTTTATGCCGATGATATGGTGTTAATAAGTCCCTCTGTTGAGGGTCTGGATCGGCTACTAAAAGTCTGCGAAGTGTATTCGCAGAAACATGATATTCTTTTTAATGTTACAAAAACTAAGGTTATGCAATTTCATCCTAAAAGCTATAATCAGCCAGCTGACATTAGGTTTAAAATGAAAGGTGAAGTAATTGAGGAAGTACAAGAGTTTAAGTATTTGGGTCAAACTATCACCAGCTCCTTGAGTGATGATTCAGATATAAAAAAAACAATCTCGGAGCCTCTGTGCTAAAGCGAATATGACTATAAGGAACTTTCGGTTCTCTACAAGTGAAGCTAAAGACACTCTCTTTCGTACTTTCTGCAGTAATATATCCGGACAGCAACTCTGGGTGAATTATAAAAAAGGTTTTGGCAGAACTCTAAATTTGCTGTACAACAGATCTTTTAGACTCTTACATAAATTACCCTCGAGATGCTCAGCTTCGCAAATGTTTGCTATCCACAATGTCTCGAGCTTCCCGGAGGTAACAAGACGTGCTCAATACAGTCTAATGCAAAGAATTAAAATATAAACCAACCCGATTATCCAAGCTATCCATGAGTCCTGCCGTTTATCCTCTAAGCTATGTACTTCTTGGTACTAAAACGTCTGTCTGTAGCTCCACTTAAGTTCGGCATTACTGTATTATTTCTAATCAATTGTATATATTTTTATCCTTAGTATGTGAACTGTCATTATATTAATAATATTTGTCATATGGACTATAGTCTGCCAGTAAACCTTTTCAGTTTCATTTTCAGTTTCATATATGCACACAGTATATAGCTATGTACAAGTGGAGAGCGCAAGAGAGGAACTCGCTCCTCCACCAAGCCAGGCTTAGAGGTGGGGCCACCAGCTTGACCTTCATATGAAGAGAGACCAACGCACCGAACTGCAACGAAGTTAACGAGATATATATTTATGAGAACACGGAGAACGGGGAACACTGATTAATTATATTTAGCACAATCGATGGAACATATTCAGATTTTGTGTCGTGTACAGATTCATTTTGCTCATCCCAATATATATATATATATATATATATATAGGGTGAGCAAAATGAATCTGCACACGACACAAAATCTGAATATGTTCTATCGTTTGTGCTAAATATAATTAATCAGTGTTCTTCGTTATTTTCGGCCCTTAAACGAGCGCATCCGATTCGCTTTTGTTTTCCGTCAGAACAGTCATGCAATAAATTCAGAAGGAAAAAAGTAAAAACAAGAAAATATAGAAAGTTTATGATATATAAAAGTAATTTATCATGTGATAAGAAAGTGTATTCTCAATTTCGTCTTTTAAATCAATAATTCAGCCCTTGGGACCTCGTGATCAAAAGTTATTGGTATTTCATTATATTTCGTGCCTTTTCGCTCGCTTACAATTCGACGAGAACCTTATTATATATTTTCAGCTATAGTTTTGTTATGCTTTTGTTATTTTAATGTCTTTGATTAGTCCACGATTCTTCTTTTCTATATAACGAATCAATACGTTCTAATAGACGTAAATACTGAAAAAAATATGTATAGAGTGGTCGTTATTTGCTCAATTACTATCGTTCCGATTCAGAATTATTCGCCGTTATACCCTTTCCCAGAGTCTTTTGTTCAAACTGTAATCACTTTTCAGCGAACAGTCAACGGATCTCCCTCGTGACGTCAATGATACACCGAGCTGCGATTGGTCAATTGAAATAGCCGCGGAGGCATCCTATTGGTTGATTCTGTCATCCGCATGCTCTCCAATCACATGAAGAATAACCTTCATTGAAGGCTCTAATTGACTGCCTAACATTTAAAAATGAATCTGGAAAATGTTTATTTGCCACACCTGAGATTCCGTCTACCTGTCGAAAACAGGCTCCTTATTGGGGTTTCGAGTCATCAATCCAGTTTTTTTTATTAGTTTTTACATCATGAGTAAAAGCTAATTTACGAAATTGAAGTCTACACACACACACACACACACACACACACACATATATATATATATATATATATATATATGTGTGTGTGTGTGTGTGTGTGAAAGTGAACATGAGCGACATTCTTAGTTGATACAGGATATAATCTATAAATAAAGCGAACTTACGTCTGTTGAAATGACTTTTGATGCTAAAAAAATATCCATTAAATGGATATTTCAGCGACATAAGGTCGACACTTCGCTTTTACGTTGAAAACTCTGAACTTACGACCGCATCGCGTCATATTTGGCTTACGCATTTAAATGTATTAAAATATTTTCTTATATGCTTTATAGACGGATCTGCCTTAAGAGGGAGCACCAAACCAGCCTCCCGCAATAATTAATGTAGAAGGCGTGTTCCTTTTTGATTAGGAAAGTGCGTCGTAAGCATATTTTATTGCTCGAAACTCGTCTGTGCACTGAAGACCTTGCGTTTCTTAATGTTATGATAACATTATTCATATTTCGAAATTTTATATCTAGGCCACTAAATAAGGTATTCCACTTCCGTGACTTGTTAAAACCTTATACATATATATCAACTGTATAAACATTTTCAAGTCCGTTCCGTGACCATCACAAAAGGTCATCCTCGTGATAGCTTTGAGTGCTCGTACAAACGCCTTAATTACCATAGAACGACCTTGAATTTATCTTAGAATACTTACCTTCGTCAGAATTCAGTACCGTCAGCAGGAAGATACTTTTCTGATGGAAGTTTCCTCGCACCTGCGTTGAAACACAACAGAAACGTCTTTGTTCTCGCCCTCAGAATTGGATTTTGTGTTTACCCTTACAATATTACAGCTGCTCGAAAATGCTGACGAAGGTTTTCTGTTACACCTGCGTCAGTTCAGAAGCCTTATAAACATTTTAACGGCTCTCCATTCCTAAAACGGTTAACTGGCGAAGTTTCGAATAAGGTCCGTCTTTCAAGCACCATCGCATAGACATCTTTGCTGATAGGCTTCCGCGCCCTCAGCTGTACAAACTTAAACACGGTGTCTATAACCCTTTGCTTAAGCCTCCTAATTCAGTGGGTCCACAGTGTTTTACAATGTCGTATTAGGCTCCTTGTTAAACAGCCTACAACATTCAGGCAAACTCTCAGGCTGACGAAATAGGCTCTCTAAAGTGTTTCCAATACCGCGCATCGGACTCATATTTTTATGTAACGTTAATGTAATACCGCATTTAGGCTAATTACACTAGCCAACAAGTATTTTTCATCAGATATAATTATGGGTGGGCTAGAGAGCTGTTGGGACGCTGATTCCAAATCTGTTTTCGGTCTTCCTCTAACACGTCTAGTTTTCTAGATTAGACCGATCATAATATATAATAAATATAATATATAATACTATATATACACAAATATAATATGTGTCCTTTATATAATATACTAATATATATAATATGCATATAACTATATATAATATAATATATAATACTATATATACACAATATATAATATGCATATAACTATATATAATATAATATATAATACTATATTTACAATATATAACACGCCCTTTATACATGTAGCGAAGTATTTTGTCGATGCAGCTGAGGTGTAGGTTTTTGCTTTACCGTTTCTGTACACTCGTGTATAGCATTTTGTCGTTTCAACTTAGGCTTTCCGCAGGTTGTCTTGCGGTATTTTAGGTGAGAGCAGTTGGTGCCCACAAATTTGCAAACGTTGCACATGTACACCCTTTTATTCCTTGGCGTAACAGTCACATGTCTAGTTGTGTGTTGGGTTTTGTTTTGTTTTGTGTCGCCCACTTACACATTTTATTTTTTTAGGTGATTTACATCAACTCACTCATGGATCATCATGCCTCGAAAGTGTAAAAATCACCCCAGCAATTTCTGTTACGTGTGCGGCTCGTTCGCGACTAAATCACAACTGCGTACAATCACAATAGATCTTCAAAAAACTTGCCGGTTATACTTCGGCTGTCCACTAGGCGACGAAGATAAGGCGTGGGTGCCACATGTTATCTGCACCGCTTGTTCGAATGGATTACGTGACTGGCTGAACTAAAGGAAAAAGTCGATGCCGTTCGCTACATCCGTGATATGGAGGGAGCCAAGAGACCATCATGACGATTGTTACTTTTGCAATGTTAACATAACTGGATTCTCCGTGAAGAACAAGCATAACATCGTTTATCCGAACGTAGACTCCGCGATCAGACCTATCCCTCACGATGACATGATGCCGATTCCGGTACCTCTAAAGCATGGACTCGATTCTTTAGAAGACGAAAGGGAATCCGAAGAAGGTGCGATTGGCGGAGATGCGGGACCTTCGGCCGATCTTGACTACACACCTGACGAAGAGCAAGCAGAGCCAGAGAGGTTTACCCAAATCGAGTTGAATGACCCCATTAGAGACCTAGCCCTCTCCAAAGAGAAATCATAACTTTTCTCCTCGAAACTCAAGCAGAAACACTTAATTGAGAAGAACGTCCGAGTGTGTCACTATCGAAAACGAAACCATGATTTGGCGACATTCTTTACAGTAGACGGTCCGCTCTGCTATTGCTATGATATCAATGGACTTTTCTAGAACTTTTCACTGACAGGTACACACACCATCTGAGTGGCGCCTCTTCATTGATTCCTCACAGCGAAGCTTGAAAGCGGTTCTCCTGCATAATGGGAACTTAAAGCCGTCCATCCTGATCGCCCACTCCGTTCATCTAAAGGAGACGTACGATAACATGAATATACTACTCGAAGCAATCCAATACAGCACTCATCACTGGAATATCTGTGGTGATCTCAAAGTCATTGGTATGTTAATGAGCATGCAAGGAGGGTTCACGAAATACTGTTGTTTCCTATGCCTATGGGACAGCCGTGCTACCGCGGATCATTACATCAGACGTGACTGGCATCAAAGAAGCACATACGAACCAGGAACGGACAGTGTCCAGTGTGTTCCTTTAGTTGATCTAAAGAAGATTTTCCTGTCACCTCTCCACAGTGAGCTCGACTTAATGAAAAATTTTGTGAAAGCGATGAGTAAGGCGAATTCGAGAGGGTTTCGATACCTTGTTGAGAAATTTACAAACATCAGTGCCGCGAAATTGAAGGAGGGGAATTTCTGTGGGGCCCCAAATCAGGGAAGTTCTGCAGGATGAAGGCTTTAAAGAAAGCCTTAATGCCTTAGAACTAAAAGCATGGCAGGCTTTCAAATGGATTTGTGGAAACTTCTCGGGTAACCACAAGTCTCCCGCATACAAAGATGAACTTCAAAAACTGCCCGATGCATATCAAGAAATGGGCTGTCGCATGTCCTTGAAAATACATTTTTTACATTCGCATCTAGATTTCTTTCCCGAAAACCTTGGCGGGTGAGTGACGAACAGGGGGAACGCTTCCATCAAGACATCGAGTCAATGGAAAATCGCTACCAAGGTTTCTGGAACGAAAGTATGCTGGCAGACTACTGCTGGTTGTTGTACCGCGACGATTCGGACAACGTTTACAAAAGGAAATCGTACTCGCAACGTTTTTGGGTTGGTGTACATTTCTTTTTATGAATAAAGTTGTACTTTTACAATAAATTGTGCCGAAATTATCACCAGTCATATTTCGATAACTAGATGTGCTAGAGGAAACCCGCAAACAGATCCTCACCCCCCCCAAAGGGAAACGTAACCTAAGCCTTAACCTAAGAAGGAGAGAGAGTTCTTTATTCCACTGGAGTCCGACGCATTATGAGCGTCCAGGGGCTAAGCAGCTGTTATATAGAGGGTCGTGAGTTGCCAGATACCACTTATTTGTATATGGACGGGTTACCAGAGAGCACTATATATTTATTTTAATTTTTATTTAGATGAGTTGCCAAATAATGTTTTTTAATTTAATTATGTTCAGGTGTACCTTATTAGGGCGAGTTGGCAGGTTGCGCCATTTATTTTAACTTATTTAGACTAGTTTCCACTTATTTACTTATTTATTAAAGGCAAGAATGACTTTCTCCTTAAATTTGCTCAGCAAGAGAACTAATTATTTAAACGATTCCCAATATTAACAATAAAAGAAATACACTAGACAATTAATCCATGACTTAGCAAAAGAAATCGTTCATCTTAATATTAATTCATTCTTTACAGTATACTAAATTGGCAATAAACATTTTAAGTATTCTACAAGAATAATATTTAATTTACCTATAATTCGAAAGGCATGAAACGCTTTCATTTATTCTAACACCTTAGAATGTATACTGTGTCTATTTACTTTTGACAATCCTTTCCATATATCTTCTATATTTTTTATAAACAAAAATCCGCGAAATCAAGAAGAGGATTCTTTTATTTATTTATTTTCAATTATTTCGTACCTTCACGATAGTATATTTAATTAACAATAAAAGAAAAATGCACACAAAATAACAGTATATATATATATATATATATATATATATATATATATATATAATGTAAAGAACGACGCTTGTATAGGAGAATATACCGCGCAAGATGAGAGAGAGAGAACGAAACAAATTAAAAAATGAGGTAACCACCCGGGAATCATTTGTTTCGTTCTCACTCTCTCATCTTGTGCGGAATATTCTCCTATACAAGCGTCGTTCTTTACGTTAGTTATACTGCGTGTTTGCAGTTTAGATGTATATAATGTACGGCATGTGGGAGGTGCCCCCTTGGGGCATTGGTTTCTGCGCGTATGTAGAAGAATTACGGCATTTGTTTGAGTGAGGCCCATGGTGTAATGGTTATCATATCTGACCGGCAATCGGAAGATCCCGGGTTCGATTCCCGGGTGGTTATCTCATTTTTTCATTTGTTTCGTTCTCTCTCTCTCATCTTGCGCGGAATATTCTCCTATACAAGCGTCGTTCTTTACGTTAATTATACTGCGTGTTTGCAGTTTAAATATATATATATCTTATACAAGAAGAGGGTTCCTTTATTCATTTATTTTCAATTAAAATTAATTTCGTACCTTCACGCTAGTATATTTAATTAACAATAAAAGAAAATGCATTCAAATATAATAATTACACACTATATATATATATATATATATTATAATATATATATATATACCTTCTCATAGAATAAAATTTTAAGTGTTTATTTACTTTTGCCATTTCCTTTCTTTGAAAGCATCTTTGGAAAAAAAATGTATAACGGTAGAAACTCGACACGCATAAAAACTCACACCTAACTTGCCCGAGGCTATTTGAAAACCGCAAAGGTCCCATTTGACCTAAATCCGGTCAATATCACCTAAGAAGAACCTCTCTCGACTCCTATTTATTGTTTTCATTATTACCATTATTATTGGTTAAAAACAACATAAACATATACATAAGCATCACGTGCTTGTTTTCCAAATTATTTATAGGCTAAATTAGCCTTTGATTAAGTAATGAATTTCCTTATCATATTTCCATATGCAATATATATATATATATATATATATATATATATATATATATATATATATATAGGGTGGTGGAAATTACAGTAGTAATAATAAGCTAAATCGGTTTTCCTTCTTCCCGAATTGTTCATTTTGACAAAGATCAAGCTTGTCACCTGCCTTAGACCTACAGTTTAACGTTGAATCCGAACTATTTTTCTTTGCGTGTAATTTGTGTGGTATCTTCTTCATAGTTGTGTTAAAACTTTACATTGTCTCTGTTATTAAAATGAACTGAAATGAATGAATGAAAATGAAAAAATGGAAAGGTTTATTATTATCATTATTATTATTATTATTATTATTACGTGCGATGATTCCACGAAGATTAAGCTTATTGCCCCTCCTCTCGAGTTGATCTGATGAAGTGGTGAGTTGGCTTCTTTTACTCTCCACCTCACATAGGTACACCTGGCTCATCGCGGATTGTATGTACCAAGAAATTACACTGTCACCATCCGGACTCGATCTCTCAACCTCCGATCAGCGCCCCAGCGTCTTAATCACTAGGATACCTAGGGCGCCGATTTATCTTCCAGTCCAACCAGACATTCATTTTCACGAACTAAACACAATTTAATAACACTCCTACGCGAGAATTGGCAAGTAGAAAGTCAAGCCGAATACATGAACCAAAGTTGAGGATCGAATAGTATGACCGCAAATAATAATAATGTAAAATATTGTCGTGATAGAGATTGCAAGTGTCAAATGTTGATCAGTGTTGCAAAGGGGTGAGGGATATTGCATAAAGGGGTGGGTTCTATAATGGGAAAACCGAGAATAGTATGGTCGCAAATATTAATGCTACTATTTGAAACCATCGAGGTGGCAATACACTTTGAGATGTCAGCATTAAATCTACCGTGAGAAGATAAAGACACCATTGGTCGACCAATCAGGACGTCCAAAGCGTGGGCCTGTTATATCGGTGTTACGAATGACCAGAACTGCACAGCATACTCCAGGTGCGGCCGAACCAGGGAATTGTACAGAGAGAGCACAATCTCCTTGTTTCCGAAATCGCCTCCTGATATAACCCGTTCTTTTTCTCTGTTTGTGGTATTTACTTTACCTGTAAGTTCTGTTGCGCGTGCAACAGGCTACCTTCAGAAGAGAAGAACAGTTCCTCTGCGGTTCACTTAAAGAAAATGGATAGACCGAACCTTGCACACTATTTGCGGTGTAGGAATTTTTTTCCCTGGAACCGTAACCACTCATACATCCTTGGTATGGGATGTATTACTTATTGAGGTACTTCTTGTCCTTGTAACTCCCTATCTCTCATGTACACTTTCCACATTGTGTCCTGCAACTACAGAAACTCTTTCCAAAATTGTTGTGAAAGAAGCTTTATGCAAAAGTGTAATGAAAAAAGAACAGCTTCAGAGTTCATTCACACCATGCGTACACTTATCTTGTGTACACAGTTAGTGGAAAATAAAACGTAGCAATGAAACTCTAGACTCATTTAAAATAACCTAAAGTAAGCATATATCATCCCCAATTTCGTACAATTTTTTTCTACAACGTATTCTTTCATCTCTCCTTGGACTATCTCGTGATGGGAGGCCGTTCTCTGCACCCAGATGATGTAGTGACCCGTGGTTCGGGTGCCACGTAAAACTGTATGTCCCCTTCGTCAAATGACCTTAGATATTGCGAAGGGAGTTAAACAGCCTACATCAATCAATCGACAGAATGCACTGACGAAACAACGTCGTATACATCCGGTTACAACAACCAAATATGAATTATATGACAACCAAACCTAATTGTCACTTTGATTACGCCACAACTGGATTGAAGTTTGTAACCGAAAAATCAACCATGGTTAATGAATTAACTTTGGATTAACCTTCTGGACTAGTTGTGCAAATTATTTTTTATGTACGTACGTATGTATGTATGTATGTATGTATGTATGTATGTACGTATATATGTATGTGCATCAGTTATACGAATACATTTTATGCATAAGAGACAGATTTGTGGCTGAAGATATGCTAATAATTTTTAACTAAACGTAACTATCGTACGCAATACGATATTTTGTGACTCTTCTAAACTATTTTCTGTTTTTATATATAAATGATTTTGTCATAAATAAATTTATACAAATAAATTATATCAACAGTGATGGTATGCTTTGTACAAATTATATAATCATGAACAATAAATGATGTAGAGTATAATTTTATAACTTGCGTAAAACAATTTTCTATACCCACCACCACCTCGCATTTCAGACCTGTCGTACTGCTGTATTTAAGGAAATTACCTTTTTTTCTATGTTAGAATATCGTCCTTGTTGGCTTATGCTTGAAGAGTTCATTCAGACACCCTACGAAATAATTCCTTCCTCTCCCCCAACCTCGTCTTGGTCATATACCTGTCTTTTTAAACATTTTTAAAGATATATATATATATATATATATATATATATATATATATAATTCCTGGATATTTCTTCCCAAAAAATAATAATAAATTACAATATTTAAACAGTAATAAACAAATTCTTAGGTATATTATAAGTCTCCACACAACTCTGATTTCCATATTCAGAATTCATGCAATATAAAGCAGTAATAATTTTAATCAAGGTTATATATATATATATATATATATATATATATATATATATATATATATATATATATATATATATATATATATATATATATATATACACCTCACGGGTTCACTTGGGTTGCAAGTTGTATCGTGTTATTAAATCCTGTATTGAAATATGGATATATGATAATAAAATACCATTTTCTTTTCTGTTAACTTGCAACTAACAAACTTAATTGTTTCAATATTTTTAAAGTTATGATGCTAAATTCAGAACAGAATTCCCTTAAACAAACTTACGTCATCGCTATTAATACGTCATCTTCAGTGCATCGTTTTATTCTCAGAATTCTGTAAAACGAATATTGTTGTTGTTGTTGTTGTGTTGTTGTTGTTGTTGTTGTTGTAATCCAATGTCTTTCTTCTGGGGCGTTGCCTCTGGTAACTTTGCTTTTAGTTTTACAAGATTCCAATCTCTTTTCATATAGTTGGTCATTTATGGAAATGGGCTCACGCGTATGTCACAAAATATATTGATAATGACTGCTGCTGACTGCAAAAATCTCGAGTAGGCAATGCAGGACAGATCCCTACATCCCTGATTCTGTAGGCTAAATGATCCGTGATAGTCGTAACAAACCTGCTGTATCAACAATATGCGGCTGTGAAATAATCAGCAATTACATAAATGAAGAAAAGGTAAACTCTCAGCAGTGTGACGATGCACAGAAAGAAAATTTCTATGTAGTGAGAATCATTCCTTCGAGTTTCCCTCTAAGGGGTGATTAAGGCACGAACCCTTACTGTTTTATGATTGTATATGAAAAAACCAACTAAAACATCAAGAGCTGTTAGTACAGTGCACCCAGAACTGGTCCCTTTGACATTTCATGTTTGACAAGCGCTTTAGTTGAACAATCCTTATTTATTGATACAAAATGTTGTCTATTGAACAAATAACTTTTAAACCAATTACTGATTGCTCCTCTAAAGCCGTAACAATATAATTCATTAAGTATATGATCTGGGTCATTCATAGGCAAGGTTGCCACTCAACTTTTATAAAAGATACCAAATCAGACAGACAAAAAGTACCAGTAGATCATAAAAGGTGCCAGATGAAAAAAAAAATTGCATGAAACCTACCTAATTTTATTAAAACCTTGCAGTTTCCTATTCATCCAACTCTTCATTCACACGTCCGTTCCTAATCATCATCTTTTTAAGTAGTTCTTCTGATGGCTGCCATAACTTGCAACTAGTACCTTCCAACAAGTTCTTACTATATAATAAGTCATTGAGTGTCTCTGTTTTAAGGCGAGATCTATTTTTTGTTTGGACGTTATTAACTAGTAAGATTATTCTTTCAGCAGCAGCAGACGAATGGGGCAGAAACATTAAATCTAGCATTAATCTTGGTAGATTAGGAAAACGTGTTGATCACCACACTTTTCCTGTGAAACAGCGTACCAGTATTTCTCAGGTTCTGTTGTATTTGCACAAGCTGTCATTTCATATAAAGTCAGTTCCCTCCATTCTTTATTGATTTCTTCAAGATCATTTTCTTTAATGATACTGGGGAATTTTACTGCAAGAGGTGTGATGGAATTGGGCCTTCCTTGACTCACATTTGAAGGATCTAAAGCTTCAAGTAATTCTAAATTAGTAAACATATTAGAAGATTAAAAACGCCTGAACATTTGTTTTGTTAAGGATACATAAAAGTTCAAAGTTTTGAGTTGAAATTCTTCAAGATCTGTTTTTGAAATATTAGAAGTGTGTTCCAAAAAATGCTTTCCGTTCTAGCTCCATGATATATGTCACCTAAGCTAAGATAGTTTGAAGGATTACAGGGTTCGATGTTAGATGTATCTGTTTTTTACTACCTCTCTTTTAATGAAATTACTGAGAATAGCCTTGAAACTGCTGTTAGAGAGCTGCGCAGTTTGTGACTCCTAAATCTTTCTGCCTTGAAATTCCAAATTGATCATATTTATAGCGGGTAAGATAAAAGCTAAAAAGGCAAAGTACATCTTTGTTACAGGCTATGCAATGCTTGCTGACGTGCTGCTGACGTGAAATACAATACAAGTGCGGGCCATTGTTCTAATAGTCTTTTCATCACCTCCTCTAATGACAACCAGCGAGTGCAACTAGGATGCAATACCCTTCGAGGTTGAGTTTCAGTAAATTTCTGAAATTCTGCTTAGTCAGATAATCTTTTGGGGCTATTTGATATGTAGGAATAAATATTCATAGCTAATTCTTCTATGTAATTTGGATGCTCAGAACATGCATTTGAAGCACATAAGTGCACTGAGTAGCATACATATCCCTGTACGAAGAGAGATGGGATTTTCTTTTTTAGTAGGGTTTGAACACCCCCCTTTCCTCCCATCATTACACTTGCAATGTCACTTGCATATCCGATCAAATTTTCAATTGGAACATTATTTTTATCAAAAAAATTTACTACTGAGCTGTAAATGCCTTGTGCTGTGCTATCTTTTATTTCTAGTAAAGTTAAAAATTTATCACATGTTTTCTAAACATGTATATCGTAGAACTGAGCTAAGAGGACAAGTTGTTTAAGAATTGAGATGTCAGTTGATTCGTCGATGATCAAAAAGAATTTAGTGGTTTTTAACTGTGACACAAGATTTGTAAAGTAAGTGTCACCCATAACATTCCGAAAAATACCTGTTGACTTTGTCCTAGCACGTTTAATTTCTTTTACAATTTTTGAATCTGGACATGCATTTACAAGACCAGGTAAATTGTCCATTATTGCAAATGTCAGATTATGCTCTGTAATAAAGGTGCAGAGTTTTAATTCTGAGGACGCAACTTGCTTCTCAAATAAGGGAGACACAGAAGGTTCCAAATATTTCGTCACCTTCTTACAATGCCTTTTCAAATTAATATTTTTCAAGTGTTTTACAGTTTTGTTATGCCTTTCAAGTAATGTAACACTACCTGCCAATTCGCAGTTGCACACAAGACAAAATGCTTTGTCATTATTGTTCTTACTTCTACATACCCAGGATTTAAATCTTTCTTCGTGTAACCACTTAACTTGGAATTTATGGTTATCGCAAGGATGACGTGCTTTTTAGGTGGTGTCTCTTTACCATCATTATTATTACCTGAATCATCAGATTTATCTTCTACATTTCTTTTGCCACTCATTGTAAAAGGGTTAACTTGAAAAACACAATTTCTAAAGCTTCTAATTTAAAGATAGCTCTTAACAACACCATGAAAATTTTACTTGAACATAGATATACACACAAAGCAAATTTCAAAAGGACTGAGTCACTGAATGTCGGCACTAGTCTAATCTATGTGAAAACGTTTTCAAACGAATTGAATCGTTTCTCATTTGACAAACCCCTAAATACTTTTATCGCGAAACTGACTTCGTCAAATAGTACCAGAATTTTTCAAAGTCGTACCAAACGTACTTGGAGGGGTTGAAAGTACCAGTTCTGGTACGTTCGTACAAAAAAGGCAACCCTGTAATCTTAGGATCGTTACAGTCAAATCGAATATTTTCTACAGACCCCAATAAATTTTCTTTTGTTAATCTCTGAGAATATTCTGTAATCATTTGGTTGTTTTAACCTGAACAATGTTGTATATAGCTTAAGTAGGAAAATGATCACTGATGTTTGTGGTTATAATTCCAGAATTTACGAGGGCATTGCTATTTACAAATATATTATCAATCGTAGATTCTGTTATTTGATTACCATAGATGCAGATTCGATGGGTTTGGTAATAGTGTGACTAAGATAGAAAGAATTCATTAAGTTTAAAAATTTCTGAGAGAATGCTTCAGATTGCAAATTGATGTTGGTCACCCGCAACTATGGCAATCGATTTATGGAACTAGCATAACATGTTATCTAAGTGAATTAAAGGCTATTGATATTGTTATTATTTGGTGGCCTTTATATACACAAACTGGAGACCTACATAATTTCAAATGAAAAGTAAAGTTACAGCAATTAAAAGTTTCCCTGGAAATAAATAAATATTTATATATATAACATCAAAATAAGCAAAATCACTTTTCATTTTAGTTTTATTTTGAAAATTGTACACTATTTTTATTAAAAACAAAAGGTGCAAAATTTACTAATTCGTAAACTTTTGGCTTTAAATGCTATTTGTTTCTGATGAAACTTTTACCGCAATTGTACAACGGATATTAAAATTCTTAAAAACTAGCATACTTTTTGCGAAAAGTACATTTTTAACTAGTTTAAAAGAATGTAAATGTACACAAATGGAATTACTCAAGTAGTTTGCTTTAGCGATAATAAATTCCAATACATTTATAAGCTTCATACAATGGTGTCCAATAGGTAGTGAAAACGTGGAATATTTTAAATATCACAAAATAAATGAGAAGAAATCATTCTAAAGATTGCAATATATTTAATACTTTTCGCCGATGTTCAGGATTTAATACATGGTTTAAACTAGATTCAGTTTCCTCAATTTGTCTCCGAAATCTTAATCTGTCCCGAGCGCACTCTTTCCAAGGACCCCTTCTACAGCAACCAACAACGGGATAAGTTAGAATATTATCACAGAATTTAACTTTTGGTGGCGTTGTTGCAACCCAATGTTTTCCAATTTCATCATTCCACCTTTGGTTCATGATTTTTAACTCTTCTTCAATTTTGTCAACGCTGTTTCTATCATCACTTCCAAAGTCACTTTCATCATAATTCGTCAATTTCATCATAATTTGTAATTCCCTTAGGGCTATCGAGGTTAAGATAGATTTTCCGGCAGCAATTAATGCGATATGCGTTGAAGTTAGGGCGCGTAGTATTAGTTTTAATTTTGTTGTTGTTTAAAGACCTCCCGTTCAACCCCTCGATACCGTTACTAGATTTTACTCACTTCTTGGTAACTTTATTGACAATCGGAATAGTATAATTGTCGGAGACTTTAACTGCCCTAATGTTAATTACGAGACTTTTACTGGTAATGAGGAGGGTTTGAGATTGATTGAGTTCATGGAAGATAATTTTTTATGACAGATGGTTACCGAACCAACGCGCGGTGACAATATTTTAGATTTGGTGATGACGAACGGCGAAAATATAGTCGAAGGTTTAGAAGTAGGCGAGAGTTTAGGATGTAGTGATCATCAAATTCTTAGGTTTAAGTTATTGATAGAAAACACTAAGGATAGTAACGTAATAGAAGTCCCTGATTTTCGTAGGACCAATTTTGATAGTTTTGTGGATAGGATGAGAGTAGTGGACTGGGATAACTTATTTATGGGTAATGTCACAAATTTGCATTGGGAGGCGTTTAAAGAAAGTTTTATGAATATTGAAAGGGAGTTTATTCCTCGTAGGCCCAAGCGCGCTACAAATCATGGTAGGCCCAAGTGGTGGACTAGGGAAACAGGCGAGTTCATAAACGAGCGTAACAGAGCGTATAGACTTAATAAGCGCAATGGCACGGCAGCTAACATTAATAGATATATCGAGCTTAGACGTCAGGTTAAAAGATCAGTTAGGAATGCTAAGCGTAATTTAGAGATACTTACAGCTGCGGATATTAAACATAATCCAAAAAAGTTTCTTGAATACGTCAATAATCGTAGGCCGATAAAAGATAAAGTAGGCCCTCTAGTGGATGTTAACGGCGCTTTGGCTTCTGACGCTCAGGCGATGGCGGGTATTTTCAATAACTTTTTTGCGACAGTTTTTACCGTAGAAGACGTAAATAATGTACCCGACATGGACGATATCGTTCCATTTAGTAGCGAGACTATTTTGGATGAAATAACTGTTTACGAGGCTGAGATTGCGCATTATATCGATAGGCTAAAAGTTAGCAAGGCTGCAGGCCCTGACGCTTTTTATCCCAGACATTTTAAAGATTTGAAAGACGTTATCGAGGCCCCTTAACGAAGATTTTTAATCAGTCACTCGAAACGGGGATTATTCCTGAAGACTTCAAATTAGCTAACGTCACGCCTATTTTTAAAAAAGGCGACCGCACAGTAGCTAGCAATTATAGGCCCATTAGCTTAACGTCAATTGTCGGTAAACTTTTGGAATCCGGAGTTGGGGATCGTATCATCGATCACTTAGAAAGTAGAGATTTGATTAATAGTAGTCAGCATAGGTTTCGACGCCATAGATCTTGTTTAACTAATTTGTTAGAATTTTATAACGAAATAGTGCGCGAATACGATAGGCATAGAGCGGCTGACGTTATTTATTTACATTTTAAAAAGGCGTTCGATACAGTTCCGCATAGAAGATTAATTGCGAAGGTTAAAGCGTACGGTATACGTGGTCAGGTAGCTAACTGGTTAGAGGAATGGCTTCGTGCTAGGAGACAGAGGGTCGTTGTTAATGGTAGTGAATCGGGGTGGTTGGATGTAGGTAGCGGTGTCCCACAGGGTTCAGTGTTAGGCCCATTGCTATTCTACATACAGTAGATGTAGGATTGACTAGTAACGTGTCAAAATTCGCGGACGATACTAAAATAGACTGTAAGGTTGTTAACGAGGACGATAGAAATAGGCTCCAAGACGATGTAAATAAGATTATGGAGTGGACGGATAAGTGGCAGATGCAATTTAACGTAGACAAATGTAAAGTTTTGCATATAGGTTCTCTTAACAATAATTACACGTACACGATGGATGACGGAGAGTTAGCGAGCGTTGACGAGGAAATAGATTTAGGCGTACGCGTATCTAAGGATGTAAAAGTTAGGAGCCAGTGCCTGGAGTCTTGCGCAAAAGCTAATAGGATGTTAGGCTTCATAGCGCGTAATTTCGAATTTAAATCGAAGAATATTATATTGCCCCTTTACAAGTCCCTAGCCAGGCTTCATTTAGAATATGCCGTTCAGTTTTGGTGCCCATATTTGCGTGAGGATATTGATAGGTTAGAAAGGGTTCAGCGTCGTGCCACGAAACTAATTCCGTCATTGCGCAACAAGCCTTATGAATATAGGATTAAAGAGTTAGACTTGCATTCACTCGAAACTAGGAGATTAAGGGGGGAGCTTATTGAAGTTTTCGAAATCGTTAATAACATCGATAACGTAAATTTTGACAAACTGTTCACTTTCGATAATAGCAATACTCGTAATAACGGATTTAAGTTGCGTTGCAGACGTTTCATTACTAATATCGCTAAAAACCTCTTTACGTTTAAAGTAATTGATAAATGGATAATCTTCCCGTGTCAGTCGTTAACTCTACCAGCGTTAATAGGTTTAAGAACCGTTTAGATAGGCATTTTAAAAATATTGACGTTTAAAATAAAAAAACAATTAGTAACAGGAGCTCTGGGGTGGTGGTCGAGGATGAGTCTGTTGACGGTTAATGCCAGCTTGTGACATGCCACCGTGTGATGCCAGCAATAAAATTTAAAAAAATTACACTAACACGAACGTAGATGTAGCTCGTAGAGTAAACTAACCCACTTTTTGTTATACTGTATCTACTTTTTTTTAAAAATCCTCTCCTTACTTGCATGTCTGTAATTCTTTACTTGCATGTCTGTAGTTTGCATGGTATGACAGTGAGATAAGACTGTGTTTGCATGGTTTGTAAGCGTTCTTATTTTACTTCTTTTCATCTTTCACCCCTCTCCTATTCTCTTCGACTATTTTTCCGACTTGTTGGCAGTGGCCGGCGGATGATGATGGGGAGTCTTTCTTTCTCTTTTTCTGAATGAATGTTAACCCACGAATGATAGGTTTTGCTACTTACTTAACCCCTTATTCTCCTCTTTTAACCCCCTCCTCTTTCCTTTCTCTCGGGCTAACCTTAGAGTGGATCTTAGGGTCTTTGTTAGCCTTAGCTTCTGTAGATCTGTAGATCATTGCAATGTTATGATTACGCTCAGAATTTTTGAGGCAGCTTTTTCTTTGTGCTGACAATGAACTGGATTTAACTGATGAAGGTACATTACTCTGTTCCGAAACTTCTAAATTATTCATATTTGACGGATATACGAGAGATTATACAACTATCAGATAAATCGGTAGATGAAGCAGTTGACGTTAAATGTGGCTGGTTCATAGGACGAAGGTTATCAGTAGAGTTTCATATCTTTGTATTAGATTTAACTTGTTGCCAGTTGTTAAAAATAAGGGTGCTAGTATCTGCGATAAGAATAATTATAGGCCAATAGCACTTGCCAGTATACTTTCTAAGGTGTTAGAATATGTCATTTATAATAGGATAAGTACATACTTGCAGGCTTATGACATTCAGTTTGGCTTTAGAATGAAACATGGTACTGAAATTTGCATTTATATGCTAAAGGAATCCGTCGTAAAATACAAGATGTCAAATAGCAATGTATATTCCTGTTTTTTGGATGCATCAAAAGCAATTGATTACGTTAACCATCACAAACTTTTCAAGAAACTCTTGTGTTGAGGGTTCCTAATTATATACTTAGGTTACTTGCATTCTGGTATACAGAGCTGACCATGTTTGTAAGATGAAAAAGCACTGTATCACCAGGTTTTAAGGTAACTAATGGTGTTAGGCAAGGAGGTGTATTATCACCCTATCTTTTCTGTAAATACATGGATGAACTTACCAATGAACTAAAAACTGACTCTCATTGGAAAGGTAAAATTAATCACTTAATGTACACAGTGAGGGAGGGTGGATATATGTCTCCTATTGGTGAATTCCTTGGAGAATTAACTGATAAGATCAAGGATGAGTATGGAGACATAGCATACGCCGACTCTTTTGTCTCAACAGGGCCAAAAACTTATGGGGTACGGGTGAGGGTGGGGGAGGATATGAAATATATCGTGAATGCTAAGGGCATCACACTCAACCAGGCGAATCGGCGGGTCGTTAACTTTGATTCGTTGAAGGATCTAGTGTGCTTGGATGATGATGAGGGTAACCAGCCATCCCAACTAACTGTAGGGACCCACAATTTTCGGGCACTAAAGCTGAGGGCGTGAAGGAACTTAGGGGTACGAAGGTGTGCCGTAACACCTATAGGAAACGTTACCAGGTGCCTGGTACCTATGATACTGTACCCTTTGGATACCATAATCTTTGATATGTCTATTGTTAACGATATGTTATTTATTACACGTATTTCTAAATATATATATAACATATATTTCGCTTATTAAATAAGTCGTGTTTCAATTAGCGTTTCACTTTTTCCTTTGTGTGTGTGTGTGTGTGTGTGTGTGTGTGTGTGTACAGGAGAAAATTCTAAGCTCCGCCCAGCGTGTATACAGGAGAAAGTTCTAAGCTCCGCCCACATGTATGATTGGTCACGTGACTCCTGCTACTACCTGGACATATCTCTTCCTGCGTGCTCAGTTGATCGCTGCAAGCCCTTGATCTCAGACGTGCATTTCCCCACGTAGACGACAAATAGTAATGGCTACCTTTAATATTGCGTGTTCGACGTTTATGAAGTGGTATTCGGTAAAGTGTGAAGATAAGGTTACTCAATGGCTCCCTATTCCACCCTCCTTTGATACTTTTAAGGCTACATTGAATCGTGCGAAGGAACAAGAGGTACAAATACTCTACGGCTATTCTGGCGAGAGCATTGCAGGATTTCGTGGTACAAGTGATGTATTGAACTATGTTGTAGGACTAAACTTTATAAAAGCTTACATATACCGTGAAGTAGAAGAAACAACACTTGCAGAAGAGAAGCAACGGATATGGTTAGTGAGTGTTGTTGATGAGTGGTTTGACAAGCGATATTATGTCATGTTGCATCATACCGAGTACTCGTACCCTGCGACTGAGAATGTAAATCTTGTCATCATGGAGAATCTCAAGTATTTTTATTACTACATTAATATATATCATGACGAGGTTTGTAGTGAGGTTGTGGCTAAAGGTCTGCGTGAGTATTTAACAGAATTTAGAGATGAGTATCGCATGCTAAGCAAAAAGGAAAAATATGGTCATATGTTTCTCTCAAATAGTGCGCCGGAGTGTGAATAAAATGTGTTTAGTTCGTGAAAATTCCCCTATGCAAAAATGTCTAGTGCGTATTTTGGGGAGTGGGATTGATAAAACATTAAAACCGATATTGCTTCATGTATCGGAAAATTTCTCAAAACACCTACCCAGTATAATGGGATACAAGTATTCGAGCAACGCCGTGCACGTTTCATCAGCTTATGGTGTGATTCACTCTCCCCGTCGAGTCGATCCGCTCGCCTGTAGCTTATAGTCATCTCAGAGCTTGAACCGACTGGACGTGCACGCCTCGAATACGATGGAACTTCCTTTGAGCAGCATTCTCAATGCCGTGAACGATTTGTCCGTGACGAAGTCATTGCGCGTGCACAGGTGTAAAACGGGTGCCATTAGCTATGTACTGGAAACGACTTGTAGACAAACAAACTCTGGTAAACGGAATGTTGTTTATTTAAGTGTTGAGGAGATGAATAGAGTCTTCGTGGTAGTTGAGAATGGAGTGAGGATCGTTATAAAATTCCTGCAGGTGTAGGTACAAGAAGAGAGCAGAGTAGTGATACCCTCTCATATGCCGTTGTTTGTACGTTGTATATAAATACGATGAGCCGTGCATTGATATACGACTGATGTGGAAGAATAGATCTCATAATAACATTCTTGTCCCTACATGAAACTGATTCATCCTCAACAGAATGTTTGAAATCGTCAGATTCCTATATTAGACCGGCGTATTACGGATATGCTTTATTTTGATACGGTTCTTGAATACGCATACACCGCTTTGCTCGATGGGCTTACCGAGTGTAGGACTGAACAAGGCGAGAATGGTCTAGCGCTGGATGCTTATTTAAAAGGTTTAGACTTTGAAATGTCATGAACTTTGGTACAAGGCACTTGAGCGGTACAGGGCTTAGCTCACTCACACCGTTCACCCTGAATAACTATTTCTTTATATAATGAGCAGCTGTCGTAACGACTTAGAAGATTATTTCAACTGCCGCTATTCAGTGTGAAGAAGAGTTCACGATTGAAAAGCTCGGGTCGGTAAGAATAAACCCTCGATTGGAAAGGAGTGTTTTTAAACTTATATTTAATAATGATGTTGTGTCTAACGATGACCTCTTTGTGCGTGCTTTTGATTGTATTCATTTAAAGATAACTTGCCAACCGAGTGTAAAGTGGACACAAAAATAGTATTGAACGATATGAAGGCCATTTACATAGAGTATAGGTATCCCTATAACTTGAGCGGTGAAATAATGTTAAGCCGTATTTACCGCGTAGTGCAAAGCAATAATGATGTGACTGTACACTCGATTACGTGTGAGTTTAGTGTTTTGCGCAGTGAACAAAGTGAATGTATTTTGATGTATATTTATTTTCAATATATTTAATTGTTTAATATAATTATGTATATATATATATATATATATATATATATATATATATATATATATATATCCTGTACTGCTTTGTTGATGGTTATACTCCATCGTATTGTATTTCTTGTTATTTTATTTTATTTTTTAATTATATATATATTCCTCGTTCGTATTTCTTATACTATTATTTTTTTATTTTATTTTTGGATCATATATAGTCCATCGTTTGTATAGGATTGTACATTTATTTTCTATATATTTCATGAAATTGATTCTAATAATTCGCCTAAATAAACAGAATGATGTAATGGTGTTTTATTTAATTCTTTTGGTTGTACAGAGACATGTAAGAAGTAAATAGACAGCCCAGATTTTGCTGTAACAATTTTATTTGAAAATTAGAGTACCAATAAATTTTAATTTTTGAACAATTAAGGTTTAGCTATTAATACTTTGTTGACATTCCTTTAGCTGCTTTAAGAGCAGCAACTCGCCTAGGCATAGAATTAATGAGTTCTGAAATTGTAGCTTGAGGTATTTCTAACCATGTTTGGTGTAAAAGATTCAACAATTCTGATCGTGTTGCTGGTTTTTTGGGCTTTTTACGTAAAGTCTTGTCTAGTATTGCCCACACGTGTTCTATGGGGTTCATGTAAGGGGACTGACTCGGCCAAGGAAGTCGTTTGATACCATTTCGCTCCTCCCATTCTTTCGTCTTTTTTGCAGTGTGGCATGGGGCTCCATCTTACATGAACAGTAGGGTGGCCCACTTTTCAATTTTTTTTGAAAAGTATAGGTGATCGTGGTTTTTCCCATTATTTGGCACTATACTAGCACATTGGTACCATTTTTAAAAAAATTGATCAATATTTAGGGGTCTCGCATCGACCTTGAAATTACGAGTTTTTTTTTTTTAAATGCGTACTTTTTAACTTTTTACTGAATCAAGATAAATCATTAAGTAGTGATGTTTTCTGAATCCGCTTAATGAGAGAAGTCGTTTGGTGTGCCTGCCAATGTCATAAGACTAACGGTTTAAAGGTTGTGCCTGTATACAGGTAATACCAATGTGCTAGTATAGTGCCAAATAATGGGAAAAACCACGATCACCTATACTTTTCAAAAAAATGAGTCACCATACCCGGGCGGAATGTATAATGTATATAGGTAATTAGAAAATGCACTATGCCTGTGCCAGGTACCTAACCTATTTCTTTTTTTTGCAGATCATAACATTTTGAAATTCTGTCTGAGTTCCTCATCCTTTGTCATGGACAAATCGATGGCAACCATAACTGGAAGAACTCTTGAAGCTACAAATAGAGAGTCATGAAAAGGAAAGGCGAAAATAACATCGCTACCTTCTCTAAGATCGGCCTCGGAAATTTTTTTAGTTGGCCAACCGTCGTCCTCCATCAGTGGTAGCAAATTGCCAACAACACGGCAGGTTTTGCAATACTTCTTCAGTGTTATCCAGTACACTGCTAACAGGAAAGACGCATTCAAAGAAATCGTAAACAACGTCTTAAAGTTTTGGAACATGGCCCGCATTAAAACAATCACAAAGCTCAACTGCGAACGGAAGCTAGAGGCATTGTGGAAAGAGTGGCACTTACTCCAAAAGAGCAGAAAACGAGAAACTGACGCCGCAGGAAAACGGCAGAAGTTTTCGGACAGTGTGGACAAGCTGTGGGATATCGGAGCATCTGACGCTGTCGAAGATATAAAGAAGAATCGACTGCTGTCCGACATGGACAAGAAAGAAGACATTGACTTCTACCTCGATCAACGTGGTCCTCGGGTGGCAACGATGAGCGGGAACGATAAAGTTTTCGCTGTAAAAAGAAAGCTACAGGAAGGAAGAAAACGTCCTCGCCAGGAGCCGCAAACCTCAAAGTGTGCATACGAAACCGGAGATGAGGCCATGGAGAATGATGATACTGGCATGTCAGGAGAGTCGGAGACAGAACTAGCGTTCCCCTGCCGAAAGAGCCAAGTGTGTCTGTCAATCTTCCTGCACCTGCTGTCATGGAAGTGGCTGATCGTTTCCGCATGTCCAGTAATCAGGTGCGTATTGTGTATAGTATTCATCGATAGCGTCAGTTTTAAAGTGTCCCGTAACCCACATGTATTCTTGACAGTTTCCTTTTCACTTTCCATTCTCTACATAGGTAGTAAGCATTGTGGCTGCTATCACACGTTCGGCGGATCCACCAGCAGACCTCAATCAGTTCAGCATCTCGAAAGAAACGGCTCGCGGGGAAGAGTGTCACATCGCCGTGAAGTGGCGACGGCTGTGAAGGACTCCTTCACGCCACCGGGGCACACTGTTGTCCACTGGGATGGCAAAATGGTCAAGGTCAGTTGATTAAGTTTTCATAGCTATCAATTTAGTAATGAGATTCATGAAGCATAATGTCAATTAAAAAGAGAACTGAATGTGAACAAAAATAGGTTACTTTACAACCATGAAATTGAAATATATGGCATGTGTTTCAGAACTTCCTTGGAACGGCGGAGCACCGCCAAGCAATTCTCATCTCCGGGGCTCCTCATTGCACAGATTGTTTAAGTTATTGTTTCTTTCTTCCTTATTTGTCTGCTATTTGCTGATTTTTTGAAAAGTATAGGTGATCGTGGTTTTTCCCATTATTTGGCACTATACTAGCACATTGGTATTACCTGTATACAGGAACAACTTTTAAACCGTTAGTCGTATGACATTGGAAGGCACACCACACGACTTCTGTCATCAAGAGGATTCAGAAAACATCCCTACTTAATGATTTATCTTGATTCAGTAAAAAGTTAAAAAGTACGCATTTTTAAAAAAAACCTCGTAATTTCAAGGTCGATGCGAGACCCCTAAATATTGATAAATTTTTGTAAAAATGGTACCAATGTGCTAGTATAGTGCCAAATAATGGGAAAAACTACGATAACCTATACTTTTAAAAAAAATTGAAAAGTGGGCCATCCTAAATTGAACAGGCAGCTGTCTTTTTCAATTTGACCACTTGAAAATATTGGCATAAGTCCTTCTTCAAGGATAGAAATGTAGGAAACGAATATTAGTCATAATAATGGCAAAAAAATTTGGATGCATACATTTTACCATAAAATTAAGGGTGTCTATTTACTTCTTGCATGTCTCTGTATATATAAAACAATATTATTTAATTATATGTATACCAAATGGCTAGTTACGCCTTCTAAACCTACTGACGGATTTCGAAGCCAACTGTCAAGAATATATGCATTAATTAAATAAATAGCGTTATCTGGCAACTCAACCCTAATAATATACACCTGAACAAGCCATTTACGGCAGATTAAGCCTTTTAAACCGACTGACAGATTTCTGAGCCAACTGTCAATAATATATGCTTTAATTAAATAAATAGCGCAATGTGGCAACTCAACCCTAATAATGTACACCTGAACAAGCCATTTACGCCTTCTAAGAAGCCTTCTAAGCGAACTGGCGGATATAAACCTTATAAGACATCGGGCGCTCGGATGAACTCTCATTATGCGTCTGGCTGGAGCCAGGCGAATGCCCCTCCTCCTTTTTCTTTCTCTCCCTCGCTTAGGTAAAGGTTACCCCTTTGGGGGAAGTCATCCCCCTTCTCCTCCCAAAGCCCCCTCCCTCCCCCTTTGCAGCATTGATTTGTTGCATAACCCCTCCCCTTCATTGCATAACCCCCTTCATTGTATAACCCCCTCCCACCTTTATTGCATAACCCCTGACAGCATCTCCCCTTGTTGCATATCCCTTGAAACATCCACCATTTTGCAACATTGATCAACATTGCATTCTAACATTGCAACATTTCTGCACTCGTCTATTTTGCGCCCATACTGCTAGTGTGTATACATACATCTTTGCTGAGAGAAAAAGTTCGATTTTCTCGACCAGTGTTATTATTTATTATGTATCATATTTTATCCTAATTATTGCATCTAAATACCATTTAATTACTGTGCGTTTATCCTCCACGTAATTACGCTTTGATTCTGTAACATTCAATAATTGTAATATTTGCACATTTCAGTGCAAACTAATTGTTAAATCATTGTAAATAACTATTATTTTATTTTTGTCAATTGAACAAAAAAAACACGAAGCCTATTAATGATAATGATAATACTCTTTATTCAGAAAAAACACATTACATAAGATATACATTACACAATGTTGGCATTAACTTTTAATTTTGTATTTTTTTTGTAGTGACAAGTAGTTTAATTACAGTACTCTTATCTGACTATGTCGTTGGGAAACATAACAGCTTTTCAGGCAAAAATCTTTAAGATACATATCTATTTTTACAAAGGAAAGTAATAAATATAAATAGAATTAGTAAAAAATAAAATAAAGTTGCATTTAGTTAAATTTGTCATTACAAATGAAAATTGAAATAATTTTTTAAATCATAGAAAAGGAAGAGGTAAACAACACGGTATGATAATATAAATAATAATATAAATAATATAAAAGAAAAATGGTGAACAATATGGTAAACAGAACATGTTGAAATACCGATAATACTTAATTTTTAATATTACAAATTATAAATGATGATACAATCTTAGAGTTACAAAAATGTAGATAAATGAGGCATATTATAACTATGGCGTCATATAATGGGAACTTTTAACATATGATTTATATAGCTTGTGTTTGCATCTAATTTAAGATTGTGAAATTTGCATATATAATTAATAATTTTCATTGTTTAGTAATATTTACAAGTTGCAATATATATATGCATAGATACATACATGCATTAATAGGAGTTAATAAAGTGTTTCTTTAATGAGTTGCGAAACGAAATTAACGATGGTGCTTGTCTGATATTTATAGGTATAGCGTTTCAGATATCTGCCCCTTTGTAAGAGAGAGCATTTCCTGCAATTTGCATGAAATAATTTGATTTATGTATGAAATCATTTGGAAGCCTTGTATTATGATTATGGTTGTTCTTATGGGGGGGGGGGAGGTAATCGCTCTATGAGTGGACCGACAGTAAGTTTATACAGGTCATTTAGTTTTAGAATATTTAAATTTCTGAACATTGGAGAGGTATGAGATCGTCTGTTATCATTGTTTGAGAGAGTTCGTAAGCATTTTTTATGGATTACTTCTAGCGGATATCGTATATAATTCTTAGTCTCCTTAGTTAATGAAGTTTATTTGTTATGATCAAAAGAGCAAATGGTGCCCAATGAAAAATATCTACGTACTTAACCTAATTACATCATAGGGCCTACTGTCAATAGGCCAATACACACACACACACACACACAGTGCTTTTTCTGGGAAAAAGGTACCGGAACTCATATATATATATATATATATACTCGTACAATACTTTGCTTATCGCTATCTGATTTTGTGTCTCAAATTTCGCATCGTTGGTCATTATAACCCCTAAATTTATTGCTTTTTAGCTTCAGTAAATTTCCTCTCTATCTGGGGCATAATACGTTGTTTGTTTCAGTTCCTCATTTCTTCCATACCTGAAGTGCTGAAATTTCTCGGTAAAATTTCATGTCTTCTGACTATTTGCATATTCTGGTCGTGTCCCTCTGTTGGGCCCCCACCTCTTCTGCATTACTGATATTTCTGCTGATCTTTGTATCGTCTGTAAAGGATGTTACTATACTGTTTTTGGTCACTTCATCGTCTATGAAGCATGATAATGAATAGGAGTAGGGCCAATACTGTTCCTTGTGGTACTGAGCTACGTAATTCCGATTTTGCTAATGATATATTTTAAATTTTTATGACCTTCTGACACATTACATGTGATTGTTCAGTTCTTATTTCTCATGTATAATATTAATTTCTATGTATGG
Source organism: Bathynomus jamesi (assembly GCA_023014485.1). Taxonomy (NCBI): domain Eukaryota; kingdom Metazoa; phylum Arthropoda; class Malacostraca; order Isopoda; family Cirolanidae; genus Bathynomus; species Bathynomus jamesi. The sequence goes on along the minus strand of JAJOZX010014435.1, from coordinate 20,124 downwards.
TATAGGTATAATACCTTTAATAATGACCTTACATTAATTATATCGATAATGATAATTTAAGATTAATACATACCTTAATTATTAATGACTTATTCATGATTTATTTACTATTAATTTATAATAACTATCTGCTTTATTTTTAATAAGAGCCCAGTAAAGCCTAAAGCTTAAGGGCCCAATTAAATAAAATAAATAGTCCAGCCTCACAATTATTTATGCTATTCTAGCTTGTAAGACCAATATATTTATTTTATTATTAATAAAGGTTAATAATAATAATAAAAAATAAAATAATAATAATAATAATGTGGTTCTCGGAGGAAATTGTAGCTCCATCTTCGCACTTTGCTTGTTATTCCCATATGTTTCATTTTATGTGCTGCGTCCCAGAAATCAACAGTGGACACATCATCAATGCGACATTTGACACTCATGTGATTTCTAACAAAGAAGATCACTTACCAGTGTTATCAACCTGTATGCACGAGGAGGCAGATGCACGCATATCATACATGTCAAGGATGCAGTAATTTGTGGTAAAACTCATGTGCTAGTCATTGCCAATGATACTGACATCGTAGTAATAGTGTGCATGTGATGCATCAGTAGTATAGGCGCAAAATGGACGAGTGCAATGCAATGCAATTGCAAATGTTGATCAATGTTGCAAGATGTTATGCAACAAAGGGAGAGATGTTGTGAGTTGTTATGCAACAAGAGGGAGTGGGGAATGTGTAAGTTGTTACGCAACAGCGGGAATGTTGCGAGTTGTTATGCAACAAGGGAGAATGTTGCAAGAGCAACAAGGGGTTTTGCAACTTGGAGGCGGAGTTATCCCCCAAGAGAAAGAGAGAGGAGAAGGAGAGAAAGGAAGAGAGGTGTTCGCTTGGCAAGAGCCAAGCGCATATTAAGACTTCAGCCGAGTGGCCGTTGTCTTAATATGTTCCTAATCAGCCAGCTGGCTTAATCAGCCAGTTGGCTTATCTGGCTGAGTTGCCAGATTGCGCTATTTATTTAATTAAAACATATATTCTGGCTTAATCCGCCAGTTGGCTTAGAAGGCTGACTTGCCAGTTTGCACTATTTATTTAATTAAAGCATATATTCTGGCTTAATCCGCCAGCTGGCGTATCAGGATGAGTTACCAGTTTGCGCTATTTATTTAATTAAGGCATATGTTCTGACAACCCGCCACTTGGCGTATCTGGCTGAGTTGCCAGATTGCGCTATTTATTTAATTAAAGCATATATTCTGGCTTAATCCGCCTGTTGACTTAGAAGGCGTAAATGGCTCGTTCAGGTGTACAGGTTGAGTTGCCAGATAACGCTATTTATATAATTAATGCATATATTCTAGTTTACAAATCCGCTTTAGAAGCTAGCCAATTGATATAATTAAATACCGTGTACAACCAAAAAGAATTAAATAAAACACCATTACATCATTCTGTATATTTAGGGGAATTAATGGAAATATATAGAAAATAAATATACAATCGAATATATATGATCAAAAATAATAATAGCATAAGGACGATGACTATATAATAAATATACAATGGAATATATATATGATCAAAAAATAATAGTATAAGAATCACGAACGGGAAATATATAATAAAAAATATACAAAACGTTGTATTATCAATATATTAAATATACAGGGTGTCCCAAAAAACTATATACTCTTTATAGCATCATATATTTTATAATTAAAAAAAACCAAACAATATATTGTTATAGCAATTGCCAATGAAAGGTAAATTAGTAATCTAAGTGATCAAAATGTTATAGCGAGTTGTTTGCATATAAAATTTAATTAACTACGCCAAGTGCTCAAAATGTTCTCCGGCGGCATGAATGCACTTTTGAATCCGTCGACTAACTGATTCACAGACATGGAATAATGTGGATGCTGTGATGGTCCCGCACTTTTCCCTAATTGCATCCTTAAGGTGTTCGAGTGTTGCAGGTCTTGTACCATAAACTGCATCCTTCAGGTAGCCCCACAAGTAAAAATCAAGTGGAGTCAAGTCCGGTGAACGTGGAGACGTGGAGGATACTCAACGCTTCCTCTTCGTCCTATCCAACGGTTAGGCAACGTTTCATCGAGGTACCTTCTGACATCACAATGATAATGAGGTGGGACTCCATCTTGTTGAAAGTAAAAGTCGTCGTTTCCAAACAACTTCCGAACTGCAGGTATAATTTCTGTCCGCAGCATGTCGAGATATGCGGCACCGGTAACTGTCGCATTAAAGAAAAATGGTCCACCCAAGCCCCTGGATGATAAACCACACCATGCTGTTAATCCTGGTAAATCAACATGTTTATCCACATAAACGTGGATTATCAAGTGACCAGTACCTGCAGTTGTGTCGATTTACTGTGCCATTTAGCTTGAAGGTAGCTTCATCAGACCACACGATTTTGTTGGCAAACTGTACGTCTTCGGCTTCCATTGACTGAAACCATTCACAAAATTCGAGTCTGCGATCAGGGTCATCTTCAGTCATGGCGTGTAACAGACTTGGAATGTAGCTTTTCCATTTTGCCGACTTTAAAATCCGGTGAACACCTGATTTGCTGATTCCGGTCTCACGGGCGCATTGCGTAACTGATTTCTGTGGTGATCGATTAAACTTTTGCAACACTAAAACGGAGTTTTCATCACTCGCACTTTATTTGCGTCGTCCAGATCTTCGCTTGTGCATATCTTGAGCAGATCCCTCTGCCTCAAACTTGTCATGGATGCTTGTAATGGCGAGACGTGTCGGTGGCTTTGTACCAAATTCTCGGATCCATTGCCGCTGGACTTCGGACATATTCTCAAATTTCCAATACCATTTCAGAACACTTTTTCGTTGCTCCAGTGTCAAACGTTTACGCAACATGGGTTCTTTTGCTGAACTTAATAAAGTTGAATGCTGTAGAGTTTGTATCGTGGAATGAGTGCGTAGGCTAAGTCCGAAGCAAGCTAGTGAGTGACTAGACTACGTTCGGTCCATAGGCTTCGCCATTACAAGGCCTTTGATAAAACAAGGCCAGGCTTAGTCGACGCATTCAAAAGTGCATTCATGCCCGCCGGAGAACATTTTGAGCACTTGGCGTAGTTAATTAAATTTTATATGCAAACAACTCGCTATAACATTTTGATCACTTAGATTACTAATTTACCTTTCATTGGCAATTGCTATAACAAATATTGTTTGGTTTTTTTAAAAATTTTAAATATATGATGCTATAAAGAGTATATAGTTTTTTTGGGGGCACCCTATATTGAAAATAATGATATACGAAATGTATAATCAAATGCATATTACTACAGGAAATATACATATATACACAATTAAATAAATAAATATACATCCTTTATGTTCTACGGGGTATATTAAATAATGAAAAATAATAATAATAATATATATATATATATAATATATATATATATATATATATATACACACACAATTGAATAAATATACATCCTTAATTTTCTACGGTGCAAAACGCTAAACTCACACGTAATCGAGTCTACATTCACATCGATATGACTTTGTACTACGCGGTAAAACCGTCCAAGCAACACTTCACTGTTTAACTGATACGGATGCCTATACTCCACATAAATGGCTTTCATATCGTTCAATACTATTTTTGTGCCCACTTTACATTCGGTTGGCAAGTTATCTTTAAACACGGCTAGAATACAATCAAAAGCACGCACAAAGAGGTCATCATTAACCACAACATCATTATTAAATACAAGTTTATAAACACGCATTTCCAATCGAGGGTTTTTTCTTACCGTCCCGAGCTTTGCAATCGTGAACTCTTCTTCACTCTGCATAGCGGCAATTGAAATAATCTTTCAAATCGTAACGACAGCTATTCATTATATAGAGGTACAGCTCTTCAAGGTGAACAGTGTAGGCAAGCTCTGCCCTGTACCGCTCAAGTGCTTTGTACCAAAGTTCAGGATATTCGAAGAATCTCAACCTTTTAAATATGCATCCAGCTCTAGACCATTCTCGCTTTGTTCAGTCCTACATTCGATAAATCCGTCGAGCAGAGCGGTGTATGCGTATTCAAGAACCGTGTCTAAATAAATCATATCCGTAACATGGGCGTCTAACATAGGCTTCAGCTTGCGGAAGCCCACGATTTCAAACATTCTGTCGAGGATGAAACGGTTTCGCGTAGGGACGAGAACGTTATTTTCAGAAGCATTCTTCCACATCATTCGTATATCAATGCATGGCTGTTCGTTATTTATACACAACGTACAAACAACGGCATATGAGGGGGCGTCACTAATCTGTTCTCTTCTTGTCCTACACCTGCAGGTATTTTATAACAGTCCTCTCCCCACTTCTCAACTATCACGAAGACTCTATTCATCTCCTCAACACTTAAATAAATAACATTACGCTTACCAGAGTTTGCTTGCCTCGAAATCGTTTCAAGTGCATAGTTAATGGTGCCGGTTTCACTCCTGAACACGCGCAATGACTTCGTAACGGAGACATCGTACGAGGCGTTGAGAATGCTTCTCAAAGGAAGTTCCATCGTATTCGCACGTCCACACGGTTCAAGCTGAGATGCCTATGAGCCACAGGTGGACGGATCGGCTCGACGGGCGGAGTGAGTCACGCTGGTGAAACGTGTACGGGTTTGTTCGAACTCGTGACTTTCGTGAGGTACACGGGTGGGCGATACTCGTCTCTAAAGTCTGTTAAAAACTCACACAGCCCATTAGCCACAACCTCACTACAAACCTCGTCATGATATATTAATATAGTGGTAAAAATACTTAAGATTCTCCATGATGACAAGATTTACATTCTCAACCGTAGGGTACGTGTAGTCGGTATGGTGTAACATGACATAATATCGCTTGTCACACCACTCATCAACAAGACTCACTATCCATAACCGTTGCTTATCTTCTGAAGGTGTTGCTTCTACTTCGCGGTATATGTGAGCCTTTATAAAGGTTAGGTCTATAACATACTTCAATACATCGTCTGTACTACGAAATCCTACAATGCCCTCGCCAGAATACTCGTAGAGTATTTGAACATCTTTGTCTTTCGCACGGCTGAATGTAGCCTTAAAAGTATCAAAGGAGGGGGGAATAGGGAGTTTTTCAGTATCCACCACATCTTGGCACTTTGCCGAATACCACTTCATAAATGTTGAACACGCACTATTCAAGGTAGCCATTACTATTTTTCTTCTACGCGGAAGAATACACGTCTGAGCTCAAGGGTATACAGAGGTCAACTGAGCACGCAGGGATAGAGATATGCTCAGGTAGCGGCAGGACTCACGTTGCGTGATACCCTTAGCCTTCACGATATACTTCGTATCACCCCCTACCCTTACCCGTACCCCATAGGTTTTTGGCCCTGTTGACACAAACGAGTCTGCGTATGCACCATCACCATACTCATCCTTGATCTCATCAGTTATCTCTCCGAGGAACTCCCCAATAGCGGGCATGTATTCACCTTCCCTAGCTGTGAATATCACACTATCTGTTTCAGCGTACAACACCCTCCGTCCAAGAGAGTGCAATAGGCCCCAAAGTTTGATGCGGGCATAGGCCGTCATTAAACTGGCTACAGGTATGTTTGTAACCCGTGAGGTATCTGTGGCCAATTCGGTATTGTTGTACTTTATGTAGGTATTACCTACATTCACGATCTTCATAACCTCTTTATCAGGAGCGTTGGCATAATCCCAGACTTCACTATAACTTTGTGCCAAATGGACGTTCCCTTTGCCGGTATTCTGCGCAAACTTTCTCCAAAGACTGTTTAGACACAACTATGCACTAAAGCGCTTGCCAGGATTCTTAACAATTTGGGATCGGTCAAGCTGTATACCTTCATGGGCACGGTAATGCTGAATATAAGCCGTTTTTTCATCTTCGGTATCAACCCCTCGCGGATATCCTGACGCCTAAACCTTATCCTTCAAAAAAGCGTTTATATATGGTGTGAAAAGGTTGTGTAGCTGGTGGGTTGTATGGTCACAATCACCACTGTTCTCTTCTGCGCACTTCACGCACAGGGGAAACATGAGCTTGTGATCTATAACGACGGGTAAGATCGGCATCCATAAATCACGAGGGAGGAGCACGTTTACGAAAGAGAGTCCAAAGTAGCGCTCATTCAAGTTAGCTGAAAACTCCCCGATGGTTGGTATGGTGGTACCCACCATTTTTTCAGGTGCACCTACGGGGTACGGATTGTTCTTCATCACGAAGGGGTATAAAGAACAGAAGTCGTAGTAGTGGAGTTTCACACCCTCCGTAGGCGGAAATTATAGCTTGAAGGGATTTGTACACCCTCCGAACAAGCTATCACCGCATTTGAGAGGATCCAGCACCATTGAACGTTTGATCGTGTTTATTTCTTCACGGTACTGTCCATCTGTCTCCATCCGTGCATCATACTCATACTCCCACAAGACTTTGTGAGTGAAATGGGAGCCTATAAGTTGATCGCGGTTGCGGGTCCACGCAAGACAGTCGGCAGGAGATCTACCGTGGATATCTCCTACGATTCCACACTCAAGACGGGGGCATCCGTGCGACCAGCAGCCGTTAAAGGAGTACACAGTCTTCTCACCAGTGGCACGGTTTTCACTTAGACCATCAACCCAAAAAGCGCGACCATTAACCTTAATGGGTACTTCACCCGTGTTGCGGGCATGCTTTATGTATACAGCTGTCTGCTGCTGTAGGTGTATGAGCCAGTAAATAGCCTTGTGCCCATAACTGCGGGGATTGTTTCTGTGGATAAAGGCTAAGGTGTCTTTAGGCATGAAGTTATTCTTGAACACCGTAAAACATAATGAGGCGATGGTGGTTGCAACTTGCAACGGATCGCATTTGAAACGACCTATGTACATCCTTCTAAAGGCCTGGAAACATACTCTAAGCACTCGCACATCATTCACACAATAACGCTCACATTCATCAGCTATATTATAAGGATTACATTCATTAAAACTGTTGTAGTATCGGTCAAAATCTTCACGTTCATCTGTACTCATACATTCATAGTTAAAGTAATGTTTGGGTGGAGGTAGTCCTACGTAATTTAAAGTTTCGTTAGTGAGGAATGTGTAAGGGAAATATCCTTTTGAAACTTCAGCGGCTACGCCCATCACCTTGGGTAGCATTGCTAATTTACAAAGTGTGAATAATAAAGTGTCTTTAAACTGTACATTACCTCTTATTTGCATCTGTATTAGTTTGTTCCCTCTTTTCAAGGGATCACCTGTAAATATCTCAGATGACTCGTGGTCAAGCAACACCTTATAAAGGAACTGTGTCAAATTTTGCCCCGTTATGGGAGAGAATATACACAGTCATTTTTTTGAACTTGTCCGCTAACTTGACAATATAGGACACAAAGAGTTTCATAGGGCTATCGTGTGCATTCGTTTTAAAAACGTTTGTCCGTTTACCACATTTGTGACACTCATCACACTCGCTCTCCATACACTCATCACAATAGTCTGACTTACAAGTAAATGTGGAATAACCTCTTTGGTTTCAGCATTCGTATATGTTTCTATATCGTAGTACACAGTTATACAACGGCTGTTTTTAGGCTTGGCGTCTTTCATATAACATACTTGCTTTACTCGCCTTATATTTCTCATGGCATGTAAGGGGCTCCAATAAACCTTAGCCCCCCCCCCCCGCCCATGGCCTAAACCATTAGAGGTACAGTAAAACTAAACATACCTTACAAAAGAGAATTTAATCCTGCATTTAATGAGAAACAATTAAAACTTGGTGTTCCCGCCATTGGCTTCCAAGACAGCCTGAATTCGCTTTGGGTAGCTTGTCAAAAGTGACGTGAATAGATCTTGATCGTTACGCAAATTTGCTAAAACAGTTTCAATGTGTTGCGTCATTGTATCCTTCGAAAATCGATTTGCTGCAGGTTCTTGAAACAAGAGACATTCAACCTTGTCCTTTATAACTGATCCAATGTGTTCACAGACGTTCAGGTCAGGAGAATGTCCTGGCCATTCTTCATTTCCAAAGAAATCGATCTCATGGTTCTGCAACAACTGTTGAGTGGCTAATGCCTTAAAGCAGGGGGCCTTATCTTGCAGAAGTGTGACCTGATCGACATCCATAACATTGTTTGGGTTTCTTAGAAAAGGAATGACATGCTGGGATAGAATAATATCACGAAAATACTGTCCATCCCAACTCTGACCATTTGGCTTCAGCACCCACATGAGCTTCTTTGCACTGAACAAAACAAACACACCAACACAGTCTGGACTTTTTAATAATTCGCGATAATGTTCATTGTCATCGATTTCATCTGGTGTTGTGGCCCACACTCGATCATTTTGGTAGTTAGGCCGACGTGTTACTTAAACAAAAAATTCATCAGAGACAGCTAAATGCATGAAATCATCCACATCCCAATCTTCAAGATAATGGGCAAACCACATTCTGTCATCGATGTTAAGTTGAGTTTTTCTTGGCTTTGGAAGTTTGCGAAGGCTTTAAACCTTGCCTATGACGGTACAGTCGAATGATCTCACCACTAACGATCTTTCCTCTCAACACTTCGATCTCTCTAGAAAGTTTAGCACAGCTGTTTTTCCGCTTACGCGTACCGCTTTCAATGATGTCCTTTGTTTCCTGAGAGAGTGGCAAATTTGGCGCCCAGATTTGGTTGTATCCATTTCACATTCATCCAAAGTTTTATTCCAATTTCTTTTGCAAAGTCCTCACTTCTCCGCAACTTTTTGGCATCCCATGAACGTGTTATAAACGTGGCTCCAGCATCACAAGCTTCCCGAAATGTTATTGCTCGTATGCGATCTATCACACGTTGCCTCTCCGAATCAGCGAGAGTAATTTTAATACCTGCAATAAATAAAGAATTTTATATATTTTTATAATCACTAAAAACTATTTCGATATAAGTAAACATGTAAGCTGCAAATGGGGGCTAAGGTTTTTTGGAACCCCTTAGAACAGTGAATTTCACCACATTTATGCTTGAAATTCCCCCAATTATCCATCATATGAAACATACCACATTTACAGATTCTCATTTTCCTGCACGTGCCAATTGACTTATGCAGCTCAAAACATTTATTATTGAAAAATGTGCGTCTGCATACATCACAGTCCCTCTTCTCAGCTTCAACTACACGGCTTTCACATTTGGAGTTTTTACACTGCTCACATACCATGTGGCAATCTTTACAATGTTTCACTATATCATCCGCAAACTCGATACAACCCTTATACAAATCATGATGCTGTCCATATTTTCGACTTTTATCATAACTCGCGTAAAGGTCCCTTATATTACGGATGGGTAGATATGTTGTTCCTGACAGCCCTAAAATAAGTAGGGGTCTTGTACGGTCTCTCACACAGCTTTTTAAAACATACACAGTCCTACGACGATCATCCATTCCAAATACAACTATACGAACATTCATTTCCTGAAGAGATCGCTGGAGGCTTTTATCACGAGGAGTTGCAGAAAGTGACATTTAATTTAGGAAAAGTGTTTAAAATTGAAAAAAATTTGTCTGGAAAGGTTCAGGAAAGAGAAAAATGTACCTCGTGAAATGGCTGGGTTACCCAGAAAGCTTCAAACCTATATAAAAGCTGCTGCAATAATGAAGCTTAATTAGTATGCAACATGGCGCCTACCACTTCTATGTCACACTCCTTCCTCTTCTTCTCTGTCTGTACATCCTAACAACACCCTGGCCAACTTTGTGACAGACTCACGACCCATTGAATTGGAGCGTGATTCGTATGAGGTGGGCTTATGTGAACTCCAGTTAGTCCAAATTTTTAACTCTTGAAAATGAGCAAATCATATTTCTGATCATTAGAAGAATCGATGAGTGCGAAAAATTAGGCATAACCTTAGACAATACTATGCGTTCAGTCCTTTCGGTGAGGAACGGTACTATAGCACAAATGTATCGCTAGGAATCGGGCATTATGATACAGCCATGGACATTGTGACGGGGTTAAACAAGAGTCTTGAAAGTCGTACCTGACAAACGATTTACTTTTTGAAGTCGTAAACATAGACACGCCTGCATGCACATTGAAGTTAAAGTCAACGCTTAGTAGAAATATTAAAGATAAAGAGCTGTTCACAATTGTGGCTGAGGGCGATATAGCGCAGCTCTCCAAAGAGATACTTTCACGAGGCACAGCATGACTTGTCCAGCTTAATGTATCAATTGAAGATGGAGAAATTGGGTGAAAGCTCTCCGCCCCCAGACATGTGCTATATTTACAGCAATATCGTAGAGCACAATTTGTTGGGGACACCCAGGCGCGCTGCTGCGCATTGCACACATCCCCAACCATAGAGGGAAAAGTTTGAGCATTACATATGACAAGCCCCATTATGTGAATGTTGCGACTAATCTATTAACCAACATCTCGATATATATAAGAACGATTGTGGAAAAAATTTCCCATTCGGTGATGGGAGCTTAACAGTGAAACTACACTTTCGCCGTTTATAATGACTCGAAGCCATTCACAGTCTACCGAGGAGTGAGATACCAGCGTGGGAGTGGACTTGGATCATTTTTTCATCCATACTACGCACCGCTGTCCCACTGTTGAAGAGGGGTGCCAGGTACCTAGGGCGGAAGGCGTTACAAACAGGTTTTAACGCGGCAAAGACATAATGGGCGGAACTAACCTAAAGAAGCTCTAAAAAAACATTTAAAACATACACGGGACGAAATCATCAAAGATGCAAAGAGAAAAATGCGTGGTGGCGGAAAGAAGAGATCTGCCAGGAAGAAGGGGTTACCATCACGTGGCGCTAAACGTAAAAGGAAATAAAAAAGAAGTGCTCTAAGCGTATGAAACCTATGGCTGATCATTTTTTTAACTGATATAAGCTGAGGACACTACTCTCACGAATCATAGGCTGACTAATACTTGTCGAGGGAGGTGGCACTATTTCTGACTCGTCATGGCGCGTTTCATCATCCGTGTAGTTCACAATGCTGTAAATCGGAACTGTCCCTCTTTGATATGCCCCCACTCAGGTCTCTATTGAGCATAGCGACTTTATTACAATTAACCCATTAAACACAATTAGTTCGCCCAGTGCCCTATAGAATTCGTGATACCCAGCTCAGGCCCTTACTTTTGACCCGAGCTGCATGCACATGTACGCTAAACTGCGTATAGCCCATTCTGATGGAACGGACTGCGATGATAGTTACTCTGCCTACCTGAAACCAACTTTATACACTCCATATTCATCTCGGCAGGAACGGGGTACTACCACCTACGAGCCTATCTGGAAAATGTCTCAACTTTTCAAAGAATCGAAGGACACCTTTTTAACCGCCGAGGGGTATTACCATACTAAAGATGAAAATGGTATAAAGGATAAATTTAAAAATTCTAAAAAAAAGATATACGAATGTTTTGGACGTCTTCATACAGATTTCACATTCCAGGAGAAACTGCTTATGAACGGGGTGGATATGAAGTTGAAGCTTACCCCACGATTCCTGAGATCTGCATAAATCTGGGGTCTGATCAAGAAGAGGGCGCGAAACCCGTTGTGATTCACATCATGGAGACGTATTTGCGTATACGCCGAGTGAAATTAAGTTCCCGAAACAAATAGAAATTGAGAAAGACTTATACACGCCACAGTAAAATACCCAATTAACAGGGTACAGATCAAACTATACACGGTCCCGCCGGGTTGGCCTCGAAGCAACTAGAAAACGTGGCCCTTGGAGTCCTACCTAAAAGGATATTAATTGGAATGCAGGACCACGCCTCGACGAATATAAAATATAAAAAGAGTGCCTTTAAATTCGAGAATTTCGGCCTTAAAAATATTACTCTATACGTAAATGGCATCGCTTTGGGAGGGACCATGATTACGGACTACTCATCAGACGCTGTGTTCCCGCTCTGCGAGAGCATATAGTAGTCTGGCTCATAATACAGGCGCCTGTGCGAACTTGGGTTTGGTGTAACGCAGAAAGAATTTGTCGAAGAATTTAACATTTATCATTTGATATTACGCCTGACTTGTCTGCTGGCGCAAATACGCATTTAAGTCCACAGCAGAGTGGGAATAGCTCAGTCAGGTTGGAATTTGCCAAGCCTATAGACGCGCCTATAAGTGTACTCGTGTACCTCGAATCACAGGCACTAATAGAAGTTGATCGTTTCAGGAACGTGGTCACAGACTTTCAAAATGGACGCGAATACACTCCAGAGAGTAATGAAAAGTGACCGTTTCACACGCTCAAAATTTATCGGTGTGTTTGCGAAGAATGAAATATTGAAGCTGCCAAGTACGAGAAACTGGTACCGGATTATCGTTAACACCGACATTGTGGGGGGGGATTCATTGGTTTGCAATCTATTTTAAAAATAGGGAAAGAATGTACTATTTTGATTCACTCGGCGCTCAGCCCTGGAATGATTCGGTGATTGCAGTTTATTGCGCAGTTACATGTACCTGAGATTGTTTGGAACCCATACCGTTTTCAAGGATATTATAGCGAAACGTGCGGCTTGTATTGCATTTCATTTCTCCTGCACATGTCACGTGGGAAGGGATTTATAATTTTTTTAAATTATTCGATTTGTGCGACACAGAGATGAATGATAAAAGTGTATGCAGACAGATAAAAAAAGGTTCCCATATGTTAGCACCCGCTGTATTGTGTAAAGGTGTATATCTATATTGTGTAAAGTTGTATATACATTTGTAACTGTAAAATGTAGCCATTAAGACTTATTTAACGGACACTGGTTCCGCTTTGTACATGTTTTCTGCCATTTAATAAATGAAAATACAATGTTTTTGTTCTTAACCTCAAAATACTTACATTAGTTCCTCGATGATCTGACACTGCTGGACCGGATGTGAGCCAATACCTCGACTTTGTATTCAGGTCACTGGGTTGGCTGCGGAGAAGCATCCATATCATTTATTCCCTTTCATCAAAAGTAGCTATAACACGATCAAGTTCCGCATCGGTCCTATAAGGTTAAGTAAAAATAAAGAGCTACAACAAGAGAAATGCCACGAATTTAAAAAATGACAATAAAAAGACAGATATTTATCGAGAAAAATATTATTAAAGCTCATATATATATATATATATATATAATAATATATATATATATATATATATATATATATATATATATATGCCGAAATAATCACGATGGAAACAGACAATAATTAAAAACAATGGGATTAATTTTTACGTTGTAGAAAAATTCAGAATAAAGCTAGGTTAGACTAACAGCAAATTGTAACCATAAGCAGATATCCTGCAGTTTTCAAAAGTAAGATTAGCTGGGTGTGCTATGCTCGTCTGTCTGCAACGGGTCTCGAACCCGCAGCCAAATCTTAATAGTTTTTAATATTTTTATTGTAAGTTTTTAATATTTCTAAATCGTACCTGTACAAGAAATGTACAAATAAAAAACACCATATATATATATATATATATATATATATATATATATATGCCGAAATAACCCGAATGAAACAGAGAATTAAAAATATTTTTGAAAACGCGTTTATTGCGGCCTTTTATGGTTAAGTTATATTGCTATAAACAAGAAAGAGCCCTGGCCATATATATATATATATATATATATATATTATGCCCCGGTTAGGTTATATTATTATAAACAGGGAAGGGTCTTGGCCGATATATATATATATTAGGGTGTCCCAAACTCATAGGGGGCCAAATTTGTTTCGGGATACAAATCCGCTCGTGTTGCGTTCTTTTGATGTTTCTCATTAGAAGTCTTCCTGTAAAATTTCAGAGAGATCGAAGGAAATTTAAAGGTCCCGAACTTTGAACACTTTATTTCTCCTCTTAACTGAAAGGCAAATTAATTGAAATATTTTACTCAAAAGTTCCATCACAAAGATGATTATACAAAATAAACATGTATTTTAATCTTAACACACAAACAACAATTTCAAAGCATCACATTTATGCATTTTAACTAAACACGTGTTTCATGAGATCCGTTTTTGTTCCCTTCCGGCTCACATTCCGTCGGTGTGAGTGGACAGTTCGAAGGAGGAACTGGAGGTCTTCTTTTTCACGGCACAGAGGTTTGCTTGTGTATTTCTCAATGAGGGCCATGCCTCGCTCTGCTGCATCATTGACCACCATCAGTTCTGCAGCTCGGCTCTTTGCCAGACGGTAGTTTTCGTCAGTAGGCCATGTTTCAGGGTCTTTGGTGAGGAACGTGGGCTCAACTTGGAGAAACTGGAAGAGTGTGGTGGATCGACTCGTCACCCACGGACTTAAACGGCCATCCACTTGCAGTCCCTTGCCTTGGACCCGTTTGAGTCCTTTCCCAGGGCACTTTTTCAGGTTAGCCGTCATGTTACGCTTTTCATTGTCGTCAACTCTGTCATCAAACAGTGCAAGACAGATTAAGTCCTCCGAGATATATCACAGATGACGGAGCACAGCCGGTAAGCTGTGTTTCCAACGTCCTTGTCAGGGTAACCTACAAGAAGATTGCACAGCCTAACGTCATTTTTGGGAGATTTGATGGCGACGGGAGCCTCGTGCCAGTGACGCACGTATACAAGGCTCACGAAGAGAGCCATACGGCGAACCCCTTGCAGTTCTTGGAGACGAAGTTCGGAGAACTGGGACTGCAATAATGCTATTTTCAGGCAGTAAATACCTTTGGCCATCCATCTGGCCTGATGGTAAGCCCCTGGAGGCCGAAGCTTGTAACGTCCTACGTCGTCTCCGAGGTACAAGAGGCTCAGTCGAAGAAGTTCTTCATAATCCTCTCGAGGATGATTACAACTTCTTAGGGCATTGCGGAGATAGTCTATTACCTCAAGTCGCATTTGTGAAAGGCAAGCATTGTCATTTATGAAGGCTTTAGCCACCTCGTCCTTGTCAAATGCATCCAACTGACAGTGGTTCATTGATGGCCAGGCCTCCTTGAATCTCCTGAAAAGTGGGATTTGAGGACTTGGTGGTGTTCCTAGGCACACGACGAAGACATCCTTGAGAATCACTTCGTGAACGTGATGACGGCAAGCAAACCATAAAAGAGATCTTCCCAATGCCGCTTCCAAACGCGCACACGCACCTTGCACTATCCCTGTGTTTGATGCCGTCGTGTCAAACACCATGCCTATGATCTTGTTCTCAATTCCGACTAGGGTGAGCGCTTGATGGACTGCGCTTGCCATTTGCTGTCCTGTGCCGTCTATTATTTTCGGTGCTCCTAATAGCTCTTCCACACCATCCCCAGTCACCACAACAGCAATCCGATCGACTGACTTACCCTCCTGTTCGATGTCAGTGAGTATCTTTGTGTCCCAGTGGATCTGCAGTCGAGGTGGAAGCTGCTCGAGGTGGCCAATAACATTGGTCCCTATCATTGTACGGGCCTTTTGCCAGAAGCGGTGAACCGTGCTCTTTGATGGAACACTGTCAGGACCGAGAGCTAGGGATTTTGCAGTCGCAGCAAACGCTGATGTTGCCTGTCGAACAGAAAGGCCCTCGCGATCCCAAGTTGCTGCCAGGTCAAGATCACTCAGACTTTCTTTTAGTCTGTCATGTTTGGGAGCTTTCGAAGGTTTAAGTCCACAAGTGACGGCTTCGTTTCCACTGTCAGCTGACGATGTGCTAGAACTGCTGTCGGTAGCCTCTTCTGTGACTCCTACAGCTAGAGCCTCCTCCGTTTGACGCCGGTGTGCCCACTCAAGAGCTCTTTCCCTTTCCTGTCTTTTCATTGTGGCTGCATTATATTTTCTATCTTCACCTCCCATGTAACTCGTATGTCGATCTTCCCTTTGGGAAATGAGGAATTCCTTGTCTTCAAGAGGGATATCTCCCCGATCCAGAACGTCTGAGCGGGCGACATCAAAAATATCCTCCATATCAGCCAAGAATACATCCCGCTGCATATTGTAAGTCATTCCAGTCTTGTTCTTGTTTTTATGCAAATTTCGATACCTCTGAACCAAAGCTTTCAGTTTAGTCAAGGCATGAACGGAGGTTGTTGCCAGATTCGAGTTGACTCTAGCCCAGATTTCTAATACAGCCGATATTACAGCCTTGTCACTGTTGGAATCTGTCTTCTTTTGGTCGCGGTGATGGTAGAAGAAAAGGAGCAACACGTCCATATTACTTGGTAATCGAGATTTAGCCAGCTCTGCTATCGGAGACCTCTCAAGAAGCCACAACTTGATGTTTGACCTTGTCAACGCCATAATGATCAATTCTGAAAACCAAAAAAAGTCATCAAACGTCGGGACCTCTAAATATCATCTGATCGAGTTGAAAATCACACAGCCAATGCTTTAGCCCAAACCACATCCGGGCATGACACGAGTGGTCAGGTCGTCTTAAGAAAAAAAATTGGGACACCCTAATATATATATATATATATATATATATATATATATTATGTCCCGGTTAGGTTATATTACTATAAACGAGAAAGTCCTGGGATGAATTTTTCTTTGTAGGAAAACTCAGAATAAAGCTAGGTTAGACACTTAAAAGTTACTTACATTTTAACAGCGTCTTCATTGAACGGTTCTTGCATTTCGTCACAATTTTCCGTAACAATCTGGGTAGATAAAAGTTCCTACCGATCTATAGCTCTGCAAATTAGAAGCGTTGCGTGAGCATAAAAGTCTTGATCTTTAATCAAATCAGTAGAATTGTAGAGCGATAACTGACTCATAGTGTATATTTGAAAAGCACTCAGCGAAAAAACATACGAACTGAGGCTCTGAGATGAACTGCTCCCTTTTATAAAGGGGGCTTGTGACCAACCCACAAAATACAATCGTCAGCGGGGCTGCATAGCGGCCTGCATAGCGGCCAAACAGAGGTC
This sequence comes from Bathynomus jamesi, assembly GCA_023014485.1. NCBI lineage: Eukaryota > Metazoa > Arthropoda > Malacostraca > Isopoda > Cirolanidae > Bathynomus > Bathynomus jamesi. Next base: position 3,191 of record JAJOZX010014435.1, on the reverse strand, counting down.
CTGGGATCCGCCCACAGAGCTGTGATTGGTTGCCCCGTGAAATCTGGGGCGTGTCAGATATCCCCATTTGTGGTGAGACGAGAAACGCTTTGTTTTTTGATCCTGAATTCGACCGAGAGAGAGAGAGAGAGAGAGAGAGAGAGAGAGAGGAGAGAGAGAGAGAGAGAGAGAGCGAGTTGAGGTTTTATCGTTTTATCGTTTGTCGGGAAAGGAAGGGTTTTCGTGATATTGGAAGATATATTCGGTACAATTCGCGTATGTTTGAGAGAAACGCTAAACTACGGTTTATGGTGTCTTGAAACATAAAAGTGGAAGATTGTTAATTACCCATGAAGAAAACCGCTGTAAAATTTCCACGATACAATAAATATATTTAAAAATAACAGCTGCGTGCTGATTAGCCCAAAGTTTACGATCTCGAAAGAATGGGAATAAGATTGACCCGACGCTGGGGTGTATAATTTAATGATAAACAACATATATATATATAATATATATATATATATATATATATATATATATATATATATGAGAAAAGTTCAGAATGGTAGGGTGTTTATAGTCCCGTAATTAATTTTTTTTGTTGTAGAAAGACAAGAAAAACTATGATTAGCAGAGATATATTTGGTACAATTCGCGTATGTTTGAGAGATACACTAAACGATGAGTCAATTGCTGATGAAGTTTTAATCTTTATGATCTCGAAATAAACTCCTGCGGAAGAAGTTTATTTATTAGAATTTTAAATCGAAATTATCTATTGCTTCCGCAAAGCTCCGCAATTTTCAGAACTATGTTTAATATATATATATATATATATATTTTTCCATAAATATTTATGTCCTTTTATTGTTTAGCTAATTACATCGTTTAATTAGATGTTTGCTTATATCGTTTTCACCTTTCTACATTTCCCTCCTTTATCATATTCCCTTTCTATTTATTCATTTGTGTCCGAATTGTTCATTCTGATGAATGTCAATCTTTACACTCCACCTCAGACCTACTTTTACACGGGGATATATATATATATATATATATATATATATTTATATATATATATATATATAAAGAGCGCGCGCGAGGGAGATTCCTGCTAGGGCGCTGTGGGTACCCCTTCCAACCGTGGAAAGATGTTTACACGAATTTTTAGATGAACTTTTTTCCGGAATTGTACATATATAGGCTCGCCTTTTCTTTCCCCCCGAGTTGTTCATTCTGGCGAAGGTCAAGCTTTATACTCTCCCTTAGACCTCCTTTTAGACGGGGAAAATATATATATATATATATATATATATATATTATATATATATATATGAGAGAGAGAGAGAAAGGGAAATAAACAAACAGATAAACAACATGATCGAGTGTTGCAATAACGGGATCCCCTGGTTGCCCCTACGAGCCGTGGAAGATGTTTACACGAATTTTTAGATCTACGGTTTAACACGGATCATTAAGTCACCCTGGCCAGCAACCGCGGAAGGACTCGCCGCCGCCGGTCTCGAACCCGCCTACACTCCACCTTAGACTTACAGTTTAACGCGGTCGCCGGAGCCGACGCATATAATCGTAATATTTTATGGGCGTATAGACGGGTGTGTACGTGCCAAACGAAGTATACACTGTGCCAACTGGCTGACGATGCCTGGAGGTACTGGCTGATTAAGCCGACTGGCTGATTAGGGGGCCTATAAGACAACGGCTGCTCGGCTGAAGTCTTAATATGCGCTTGGCTCCTGCCAGGCGAACACCTCTCTTCCTTTCTCTCCTTCTCCTCCCTCTTTCTCTTGGGGGATAACTCCGCCTCCAAGTTGCATAACCCCTTGCTGCTCTTGCAACATCCCCTTGTTGCATAACAACTTGCAACATTCCCCATTGTTGTATAGAAACTTGCAACATTCCCATTGTCGCATAACAACTTCCGACATTCCCCGTTGTTGCATAACAACTTTCAACATTTCCTTTGTACCATTGATCAACATTTGCAATTGCATTGCACTCGTCCATTTTGAGCCCATACTACTTGCATCAACTCTCTGATGTGGGACTACAGAAGCTATGGGTGACATTCGGCAGAGGCAAAGACATCACTTGGATTCCATCGCATTATATTGTTGCAGCGATTGGCCAAGAGAAAGCCGCAGCACCCTCGTTCTTTCATGCCTTCACTGGGTGCGATGCGTACTCATACTTTCGTGGCTATGGCATGCAGTCGGCATGTCGAACTGGATGGTGTATACTGAAGTTACACGGGTATTTAAGGAGCTGAGTCAAAAGCCAGACGCAATAGATGACAGTGCCTTAGAGGTCCTCGAAATTTTGTGGCAGTTATGTATGACAAGGCTACTGAATGTAAACGTATGGACGATGCCCGACTGGATTGTTCGCCAGGAAGCAGCGATCGTATGATTTGATCCCACCCATCCAAGACGCCCTAAAACACCACGCAATGAAAGCAGCGTACCAGGGAGGTCATGTATGGAGTCAGGCTACTGATGCGAACCTGTACCAGTAGATCTAACGGAATGGAGTTAGATATAGGAAGTTGATGGATGGAAGCCAGTATGGACCAGCAAGTCACCAGTTGGTAAAAGTTGTATCCAACTTAATAAATGCCGCTGCACTAGAGGATGCAAATGTAGTTGTATATACTTTAGAAATGAACTACTATGCACTGCTTTATGCAAATGTGCATGTGAAATGTAATTTTGCAATAGCTTCATCATTTACGTGAAATATTCTCTGCAATTTTGCATAACCGTTTTTACCTTTAATGCAGTATTTTTTGGATTTTCTTTCATAAATATGATATATTACACATTTTTAATTGGACAAGTGGTTGTTTAAATGTATATTGCTACCTATATTTAAAGAATTCCTTCGTTCGCTCAAAGACGATTCTTTTTGTGCATGCTCAGCAATAATATGTATATTACTGCAATTAGTTTTTGGAATTATTATAATGCTAGTGCTTGGATATTGAATTAAGATTGTATTATGGTCTTTGGGTGTACTTTCACTGGATATTTAAAATAATACAGGCCTTCAATCCGAAATAATCTGTATTCGAAGTTTTTAATCTACATCAATGGATTCCATGACTTCAAAAACATGACCCTAGACATTATTTCATCAAAATACAGAAAAAAATGGCTGAGATATTTATGATTTCTAATATCGGGATGGCC